>PVKC010016329.1:0-20833 GCA_004027635.1 Crocidura indochinensis
GAAGGAAGGAAGGAAGGAAGGAAGGAAGGAAGGAAGGAAGGAAGGAAGGAAGGAAGGAAGGAAGGAAGGACGGAAAGGAAGGAAGGTAGCTAAAGAGCATGAGTTGTCATAATGCCAAAGAAAAATAATAGGCCCATCAGAGTAACATGAGAGAGTCCAGGCACTCAGAGAAAGAAGATTCAGTTCTTCTGGGACTGTCCACACCATACAGAGGAAAATAATATTCTGAGAACTTATATTAAATTTAAATTAAAAAAACAACAACCTGTGACTGGAATCACAAGATTGATTAGTTTATTTCAACCTAAGCCATTGGAAAAAAAGCCAGGATTCTTTCTAGGAGATGTGGGTAGAGCAATTTAGGGAAAGAATCAAGTGCTCTCAACTAGTGAAAGACATTAGTGATTAGTGCAGATTTCTTCCCAGTTTCAGCATGGACAGTTGTTGGAATCTACATCTATTGTAGAAGTAATTTTTCCCTTTTTTTTCCGGTCAGTAGTATCTCAATTTTGTCTAAAACCCATAAATATTTACCTAAGACACATGACATCTAAGTGTTAAATTGTCTTCTAATTTGGGGGGCCAGCGAGATAGCATGGAGGTAAGGCGTTTGCCTTTCATGCAGAAGGACGGTGGTTCGAATCCCGGCATCCCATATGGTCCCCTGAGCCTGCCAGGAGCGACTTCTGAGCGTAGAGCCAGGAGTAACTCCTGAGTACTGCCGGGTGTGACCCAAAGACCAACAAAACAAAACAAAACAAAACAAAAACAACCCCCCAAAAAATTGTCTTCTAATTTTCAATTTTTCCCTAACAATACCTTTGCTGATTCTATATTTAAAATTATGATGCAAATATTTTAGTTGATTCTTATTAATTAAACTTAAACACGAGTAAATAAATTCTCTGTACTTCTATTTTATTTTTTTTCTTTTTGTGGTTTTTAGGCCACATCCAGCAGTGCTCAGGGGTTCCTCCTGGTTCAGAAATTGCTCAGAAATTGCTCCTGGCAGGCACAGGGGACCATATGAGGCACCGGGATTCGAATTGATGACCTTTTGCATGAAAGGCAAACGCCTTACCTCCATGCTATCTCCCGGGCCCCTGTACTTCTATTTTAAAACCTATAAATATCTATATAAATGTCAGAAATCAGGTATTATTATGAGAATTAAGTTAGATAGACTACATAAAGTTTAGCATAGTCTAAAGATTCCTATTAGAAAAGATTCCTATTAAATAGCATATCTGAAAATCTAGGAGTGTTAGACTTTCCTGAAAGTAAGAGATTTTTGCAGCCATGTGCTAAAAACATTTCAAATAGGACATGTCAAATTTATGGTTTTGGAACTAATATTCAAATTTCAAATATCCCGCAGACATACAATTCCCCCACAATGTGTTTCAAATCTGGTACAAAGATTCCTGTTTTTTTTTAATATTTTATTTAAACACCTTGATTATTACATACATGATTGGATTCCTGTTTTCTTATCCTTTTCATAATTCTCTCAGGTTGCACTGCAAAGCCATGAAGTTTTAAAGTCAAGAGGTTTATAGTGCCTGTGTCCATTAAGCCATGACCTTGCATAAAGTTTTAATCTATCACAAGCCTAGTAGTCATCTGACTCTTTTTAGACACAATTTTGAAATTAAAATTAAAATTTTGAAAGTAAAATATATAGTTTATACTCAGTACTCAATTAATGTTAACTTCTAACTTTCAGATCCCAAATAAGTACAATTCTTGCTTCATTTATTCCCCCTCTCATCTTCCCAACTTAAAAACGAAGACAATTATCTCTCTTTTAGAGATAAGAAAAAATGAGCTTCAGAAATGTTTCATGATTTCCCATTTTAAAAAATGGGAAAGAAAGTATTTTATATAAAGTGATTAAAGTCACCTAAGTTTATAGGATTAACGTGGAAAATAAAATTAGATTCTATTCATAATGAATTTAAATAAATATGAACTATGATCAATATCTGTTATCAAGCTCATTGCAGAACATCAAAGAAATTTAATTTTTATATTAAATTAATTGAAGTACAAACATTTTAAGAAATTGCACATTTGGAGTTAGTGCAGGTATTACAGTGCTTGTCTCACAAGCAGCTGAACCAGGTTTGATTCACAGTATGATTGATTCCCTAAGCACCTGATAGATCCTGAGCATAAGTCAAAAATAACCCCTGAGCACTGCTGTACACACACACAGACACACACATAGTGTGTATAATTTGATAATTTTGATATTTCTAAGAACAATAAAACCAAAACGTTAATCAGGAAATTTGCATATATAATACCTTGTAGTTTTTTCTCAATGCCACATTATTATTGTTGCTTTGTGGCAATAATAATAAAAATATGAGCTTGCCAAATTTTAAAGAAGAAATTCCTATTCTGTTTATTACAAGTACTTTTATTTAATATTAGATCTCTAAAGCTTATTCATTAGCAAACTGAAATTAATAATCATTAATCAATAGTTTTCCTCTCTCCAAATTCTCCAGTTCCATCAAACACGATTGTATTCTCTGCTTTATGAATTTGACTACTATAGCTATCTCATGTAAGTGAAATGATGAGGTATTTGTCTTTTTGTGACTGACTTATTTCACTTAGTATAATCTCTTGTGGGTTCATCCACAGAAATGGCAGAATTTCCTTCTACTTTTAAGCTGAATAAAATCTCATTGTGTATATCTACCACATTTTCTTTATCTACCCATCTGTCATAGACCATTGAGTTGTTTCCATGTCTTATCTCCTATGAATAATGCTGCAGTAAATATGGGAGTGCAGATACAAATGAAAGCTCCAATATAGAAGAATAAACAATGGAAACAAACGAACTCATTTTAAACTAAAGAAGACAATTACATTCACATAAGCTTATTCTATATTTTTTAGAAAAGATAAATGCACTATATTTTTTCTGGATGGCCTCACCTTGACTGCTTTGGAGTCAATACACATTCAAATTTAACATTTTGGCATTGTCAAGATGCTAAAATTTATGTCATCCTAATGAATACCTACCATTAAGCTTAAGTATTGAACTGGAGTTTAATAAAATCCCGAATCAAATGAAAAACAGCTCCTTCTTCCAGAATCCAAGACCCCTTATTCTTAACACAGATAATTTTCAAACCATTTACTATAGAGTATGCTTTATGTTGAAGGAGAGCCTTGTAAGTGGGGGAAAAATTACATCTTTTCTAAGAAGCGACTAGTCCATTTCACATCTATCTTACTCAATCATGTCACTCACTTCTTTAAGCCACCACATTTTTCTTTCTTAAAATAACAATCAACTTATTCCATGCAAAATGGGTTCAAATATTAGCAACTTTATCATATCTGGGACAGATCTTAAATATTATATAAATGTGCATTTCTGCAAAATTTTTAGTGATTCTCACATTACCTGCTCCTCAGAGATTTAGCATATTTGCATTGCCTCCATACACCCCCAAATCTCGGCATGATTTGTTAAAAATTTTACTAGTCAGCATTGAAATAAAAAAATTGTACATCATTGCACTATGATAAACTACCCCATGTGGTTTAGATAAATTAAATACTTTAAGCTTTCAGTCTCCCTAATGATTTAGAAATGAAACAGCTATGATTTATGACTCTAGCTGATAGGCTAGATCTGTAGTTTACACTTTGAAAAATGCCATATTTAAATTCCCTATAAATAAGAAATCATATTGCTTAAAAATTCTAACCTAAGATATGTATACAATGAATTAGAGATCCTCACTCATATTGGGTAGGGAAATCTCTAGGACTGATGGTTTTCTTCTTTGAAATAAATAATAAACTCTATTAGGTGAACTAGTCTGAGGTTTGTATCTATCTGCTATCACTTAATCAGCAGCCATTGTTCCTTTGCATCCAATCACTTCTTTACCCATCTTGACCTCTATCAGAACCACCTACATCAGCTCCAATACAGCAGTAAGCAAATAGGGATCCTAAGGATAAGGATAGATTTGCTATTTTTAATAAGGTAGTTATTAAATTTAATAAAAATGTCATTTTGGAGTTCTTGTGTTTTACTGTTATATAAATGACGAGACTGTTCTTGAACTTTGCTTTGTTTTCATCAAAAATAATAGGATGGAGCAAGTAAAAAAATTGAAACAAAAAGTGGTAGGACCAAGGCTTTGGAGAGTTAACTGATGGAGGATCTAGCATGGCCTTTTCCTATCTCTCTAATAGGCGTTCTTTGCCTTAATTCTTTGCTCTCTTTAGGATCTCTGCATTGAAAGATTGGGTCTAGTTTGCTCCTAAATACCCTCTCTCTAACAATGCAGTCCAAGGTGTGAGCCACACAAACTTAATTTCAAAGTTTTTGACAAATTACTTTTTTCTAAGCCCTAATTTTCCTACATATAACACACAGATAAATATCTTTATTATGAAATCAGACAATTTCATAATTGTCTTTTCACAATTCCTGGTCCATAAGCCAGATTTCTTTCTTTTTTATTTTTGATTGTTTTGTTTTGTTTTGGAGGACTATACCCAGTGATATTTAGGACTTACTCCTGGCTCTGCAGTCAATAATCTCTCCTGATCATGTTTTGAGGAGCATATGGGATGCTGGGGATCCAACCTAGGTTAGCTTTGAACAAGGAAAGCACTCTTCTTCTGTTCAATCACTCCAGCCTAATGATTTTTTATAGTTATCATTACCAATATCTTCATATTATGCTACCCAGTACTTTGACATTAAGGGAAATATGAGGTATCAGAAACTTCAGGCAAAAGGAGAGTTCAAGGCCTGTTCTCTTACCTGTTTTGTAAGTGTGAAACCCATAATGGCTAAATATGTAACTGAAAAATAGAGAATTGGCCTTGCCTCTGTGAATTCCTTGATTCAAATTCCATGTAGAAAATAAAAAATGTAGCTGCTTATGAGATCTTTATATCTGGAAAGTCTCGCTGGAAACTAAGGCCTTGTGTATCAGGTCCTAAATTCTCTTTCTGACTCCAACTAGTTATTAGGGCAGGGAAGTCAAAGAAACATTTTAAGATCACTTTTTGCATGTTCAAAGTGAAATAGCAATTGCTACTTTATATGTTGTAATGAAGATAAAGCAAAACTATGGCTATAAGATATTCAATTTCCTTGTCCATTTATACTAAGAGTAAAAAAGGTTAACATTACTTTTATTATTACCATTATAGATATCACTGGTATTAAATAGTGCCATTTCTACTATTTCTGCAATGGAGACTGTCACCATTATTTATTTTCTAGCTTCATAGCTCCTGGTGTTTTCAGATTTGCTCTGGAACCCCCTCAGTGCTTTCAACTTTTGTCAACAGACCCACTGACAGATCAGGTCACTTAGCCCACCTTCCCTTTCCTCTGCTAATATTTTACAGAAAGCCTTGCTTACTAATAAGAACTCTTGTCTCATTTATGAATTATAAATCACTGAGTAGTTTACAGATGGCATTATATAAATGTTTAATAGTCACCGTATGACTTCTCCAGAATTCTCTCACTCAACAAGCAATACAGACTAAAGATAGCTCATGCATGAAATAGCTTATTTAAAAAAAAAAATCTCTGTTTTGCTGTTAGCTCTTTTGTTGTTTCTACTTCATAAAGCTGAGTAGAGCAGCATAGCTGGGGGAGGAACATTTAGAAACTACCATATTTAGAAGAATTATCTCCTATACAGCTCTTCTATGTCAAAAAAGTAAGATCAAAGACGATACTCTCTGTTCACTCTTTTGGAAAATTCTAATGTTTTTTTATTATTCTGTTGCAGGGCTTTATTTTAATGACCAGGTAATCATGGAATTTTCTTTCAGTTGGGTTATTTCCCACCGTGATCTTGCTTTTCCTTTCTGACAATTGTTGTTTAGTGGAGATTCTGCACTTGTGGATGGAGTTGCATATGTAATGGGAGAAATGTGCATTGGACAAATGTGAATCATGATTGTCTGGTCTCCTGATGGCAGTTGATGTGTTTTCCTGACCTGTAAATGTTGCAGTGGACTAACTTCAGTAATTGATTGAGAAAACACTTGTCAATAGCCTTCTAATAAAAGGAAAAGGTATGGAAGAGAGGTTTCTGGAGCTGCTAGAGCTGGCTTCACTTAAGGCGTACTTGAAGCAGGTTAGTAAAAAAAAAAAAGTCACTGAATTTCACATCCTCACCTATAAGATGGAAAACCAATTAATGAGGTCAATATTTGTGGATACCTACTATATGTATGGTCAGAGATCAAAAACTGATTATTAGCAGGTAAGTTTTGACATTCAGTTTTGTTTTGTGTGCCCTGATTAGATGACCATCCTTCTATTGCAGTTTAGATATTAGAATTTTTTACAGTAAAATCCAGATTTCTAGAATCTTTCATATTATCAGCCTTTGACAAAATTTATGCAAGACAACATGTGTATTACTGAGATATCTGTTGCCTCTTGGAAACAGGCTGTGCATTTTTTTTTGTTTGGTTCTATCTTTACCTCTCTTTTATTTCATTCAGTAGCAGGAACTATCTCTGCCCTGTATGAGACTTCTGTTATGTATTTTGATGACACAAATGAAAAAAAAGTAGGCCTTCACTTAAAAATATTAACTGTTTAATTGTTCACTCTAGTACTTAATAAATTTTTCTGACAAAGAAGAAAAATTAAGATTTCTGATTTATAAGTTGTTCAAATATCTTATAACTAAGGATGACAATCATATGTAGTAAACCATCTGAAAAATATTTGTAATTCCCTGACTCTGGTTAGCAGGATTTATAATAGGAAACCCTACTTAAAACAGTAGAGCTGGATCTGGCTTAACATAGCCTAGAATAAATTGGGCACACTTTCTGTTTGCTTAAAAATGCTACTTAAGGGGCCAGAGAGATAGCAGGGAAGTAAAGTGTTTGTCTTGTATGCAGAAGGATGGTGGTTCAAATCCTGGCATCCCATATGGTCCTCTGTGCCTGCCAGGAGTGATTTCTGAGTGTAGAGCCAGGAGTAACCCCTGAAGGCTGCCAGATGTGACCCCAAAACCAAAAACAAACAAAAATGCTACTTAAAATGATATATTTGGGGCCAGAGAGATAGCATGAAGGTAAGGCATTTGCCTTGCATGCAGAAGGACAGTGGTTCAAGTCCCGGCTTTCCATATGATCCTCCGAGCCTGCCAGGAATGATTTCTGAGCATAGAGCTAGGAGTAACCCCTGAGCACTGCCGAGTGTGACCCCCAACCCCCCAAAATGTTATATTTCCCTAGGAAGGAGGTACATAATGGGTGATATTTTTCTGAAAAGGGGAGAAGATTCTGACATAATAATCATGGCTTTAATTTATTTTGATTTGATTCTGTGCATGATATTAGGAAGACTTGAGGGTTTTTGTTGTTGTTTGTTTCTTTATCAAAGACTATTTGACCATATGCCTGAAGGTCTATCTCTGGGTTTTCTGTTCTATTCTATTGATCTGAAGGACTGTCATTATTCCAGTTCTATGCTATTTTTATTATTACTTCTTTGTAATACAATTTGAAATAAGGAAAAGTGATATGTCTCCCATCTCCTTTTTCCAAAGGATTGCTTTAGCTATTTGGGAAAGGGAAGAACAGTAATTATCCATATAAATTTCAGGAGTATTTGATCTATTTCTCTGAAAAATGCCATAGGTATCTTTAAAGGGTCTGCATTGAATCTGTATAAAGTTTTGGATAGTATTGCAGTTTTAAGATATTAAGGGCATCTAGATAGAAAAGAAAGGGGATGCATTTCAATTTCCTTTTATTATGTCCTCTTGTATTAAGGAGTGTTTTATAGTTTTCTTTGAATAAGTCTTTCACTTCTTCAGTTAGGCTGATTCCTAGGTACTTGATTTTCTGATGCAATTCACAGTTGCGAATGGGATTGCTTTTTTAATATCTCTTATTTCATCATTTTCTTTTAGAAAAGCCAATGACTTTTACATGCTAGTTTTGTAGCCTGCCACTTCACTATACAAATATATTGTTTCTAGAAATTCTGTAAAAATATTTAGGGTTTTCTATATATCTTATCATGTCATCTACATATAATGAAAGTTTAACTTTAGGGTTTGTTTTGTTTGTTTGTTTGTTTGTTTGTTTATAGGCCACAGCTGGCAGTTCTCAGGAGTTATTTCTGGCCTTTAGCTCAGTAATCACTCCTGGCAGACTCAGGGAACATATGGGATGCTGAAGATAGAATCCAAGTGGTCCAGATGAAAAGCCCTACCTACTGTGCTATTCTAGCCCCAAACCTCTTTCTTTCCTATCCAGATGTCCTTGATATATTTTTCTTGCCTAATTGCAATGCACACAAAGTCCAAACATATGTCAAATAATAAACTCTAGTATTAAACGTGATTCCCTTTGTTTTTAAAAGGGAATGTATGTATGTATGTAGTCTATAAAACTAACTATAGTACTCATTTTCTTCCAGGTTCCAGATATACCTAGATGCATCACTAAACATTCTGCTTGGATCCATCTTTTTTTGGGGGGTGGAGGGTTGGGCCACACCCGGTGATGCTCAGGGGTTACTCCTGGCTATTCGCTCAGAAGTCGCTCCTGGCAGGCATGGGGGGACCATATGGGGAACCGGGGGGTCGAACCGCGGTACGACTTAGGTTAGCACAGGCACCTTACCTCCAGCGCCACCACCCGGCCCCCGGATCCATCTATTTTTTAACTGGGAGAGTAAACTTCACAATTCTAACAGTTAGACTGTAGTGTATGCATGATCTTAAATAAGGTTTGCCTTTATAACACCATGGTGACATAAAGGAATCTTTTAAAATATAACAAAACATTAATTTTCTTTTGCAACTTTTCTATAGACTAACAGACTGGTTGCAAAATGTAGGGTATTGTAGCATCATAATTAAAAGTTAAAATATTAATAGAGGACTACTAGGTTCAATTTTAGGTTACTTGTTGCATGACACTAGGGAAGTATTTAATATTACTTAATTTTATTGTAGTTCAAAATCCTCATCTGCAAAATGGGATTAATAGTTGGATCTATCACACAGAATTTTAGAGCATTCTGTGCAATAATTGATCAATAATCACAAGATAATGAGCATAGCATCCAGAATGAAGGCTGTCTGCTCATAGAAGTACTCTGAGACCTGGTGTGACAGAACTTGAGATGCATGTGCATTTTTTCTAAGTATTATCACCAAGCCACCTAGTGCAAAAACATCAGGGTTTTGTTATTAATCTAATTTCCCTCAAGTTCTGGGAAGAGTGCCGGACTCTAACAAGATCCCAAGATGATTTTAATGACCCTAAAATTTGAGCAGCCTCATTCTTCTACACATTATACTGCAGTATACTTATTCTAGAGGATATAGGGAATTTGTTTCTAACCACGATGTGTGACAGGTTTGATGAGAGAGAGCCAACAGCATGAATTATAAATTTTCTCTTGTCAGAGAAACCCTTCCAGCAAGAAAGACCTATTCTGCTTTTAATGGAGTATAGATAAATGGGATAACCTGAAGTGTTTCCCCTAGTATCATGTGGCAGCCCTCATAATCACTTTCTGCTCTGTTGCCCAGACCCCTACTACAGCTAATTTAGTCCAGTTGGATTCCCACCCACTGTTCATTACACAGGGGTGCTCCATGGGTGTTCCCAGTGCAACTTTAGCTCTTGTCTTATGGGTCGTCTTTTAATGAATGAGGAAGCCTTTGTAATAAAAATACTAAATTCATAAAACTCATATAATTTAGACTTAAAATTTATGGTTTTTTATATCCATGATTGTTCACTTAAATTTACTTATCCAAAAAGGAAGGCTTCCTTCTGCCACAGAGTAAAAATTTTATTATCCCATAGTATATAACTTACACTTGGAAATTAAAATATATAATGAAATGCATTAAACAAAATTCTATCTTTATTCAAGAATAGAAGACTTCTACCTCATCACTCTAATAATTAGAAACTATGAAGAGGCAAGTCCCTTTGAAAGGGACCACTTTTCACATCCTGACTTATCATCTTCTCTACTGGCAAAGCTGTTATCTTTGATCATTTTTCCTGTTTCAGATGAGGGAAGAAGCAGAAAGATTATCTTTACTTAGTTGCTGCTTTTGTAAAATAGTTCTACTCTCTATGGTTCCAATAGATGAATACTACACCTTCAGGAGATCCAAAATGGGCTAAATAACCTTGCTGAGATTACTGCAGTAATATCCTCTATGTAGAATCTAAATTTACACAAGCCCAAGGAAAGAGTCCTATACCAAGCATAATTTTATTTATTCACAATAGGTAATCTAGTGTGTAAGTAACAAAAGAGTGTAAGGTCATCTTTCTCCCCTATGTTCCCATACCAAACCAGAAGATTCTCATAGATTATTTTTACTCTAGCCAAAACGACTGTGCTCAAGTTGATAAGTCACCTCTCTTTCTTCCTAGAGTTTGCTAGAAGGAATAAATCATCAAACAACAACCAGGACCTAATCTTGGATATAAGCATTGAGACCTTTTAGTAATTTCATGGAAGCCTCCACTTTTTGGTTTGAATTAGGGACTGATCCTCTAACCCAATACCTTAAAAGAGGGGCTCAGTTTTTCAGCAGCTCTTTAAAAAAATATCCCATGTCCTAAACCTCTCTAAATTTCAACCTCATCGTTTTATGTTCCATAAATGTAAATAAGTATTTTTAATTAATAGAACTGGTTCTCAGATAACCCCTTTGAAATTCTTCTTTGTGGATGTTGACTATATTGACTTTTAACCTCATTAGTTTAAACTTCTAGTATAATAATCTTTGTGTTTAATTTTACTCACATAATTTCCAGAGTAAAAGTATGTCTCTGAATAAAACATAGACGACTCAGTCACTCTTTTTGAAAAACAACAGATGAACAAAATTCTGAGACTAGCTCAGATACTCCCAGTTAGACTTGAAGTCAACATAAAAATGCAAACATTAAAGTAACTGGGTCCCTCCATTATTTTCTATAGACCAACCCAATGTTGCATGAAATAATGTCCTGTCAGGACCAGGAATATGGCTTAAGAGGAAAAGCATTAAACTTGAAACCTTGATTTTGATCCATGGTACCAACACCACCAAGCGTGTCCCTCGTGTTCCTGAGAACAGTTTCTAGAACCACTGATACTTATACTACTAGTAATGCAATATCATCTCCTATTTGCCATTTATAATCCTACACTGAATTTACTGCCACCTCTTTTTTCACAAAACTGAGAGTTGCTAAAAACAAACATGAATCTCAGCCATCTCAACATCTCCAAATACATGAAGATTTGACACTAAGAAATTACCAATAAGTAGTAATTGTAAAGAAAGAAATATGACAGGACTTCTAGCATATTTTACCATACATTTGGTTCAGATATATCTAGATGCACTTCTAAATAGCAAATAAAACATACTCTGTAACTGGCAAGTTCCAGACATCAGGTTTTTTTTTTCAGAAGTTTCAGAGGTTATTGTAATGTGCAACCAGTATTGCTAATATCATTTTCCGCAAGCTTTATCTACACCCTTATGTATATCTAAAACTCCATAAAAACTGCAAAGTGTTGAGGCCAGAGTGATAGTAAAGCAGTAGGGCATTTGCCCTGCATGCAGCCAGCCCAGGACAGACCACGGTTTAATTTCCTGTATCCCAAACCTACCAAGAGCAATTTGTAATCCCTGAGCATCACTGGGTGTGATCCTTTCCTAAAAAAACAAAACAAAACCAGAAAACTTACAAGTGCCAGAAATTTATGTTTTAATATTTTAATTTAATTGGTCTGTAGTGTGAATTGGGTATTTGCATTTTTTGTTTTGTTTTTTTCGGCCACACCACTTTGATGCTCAGGTATTACTCCTGCCTAAGCGCCCAGAAATTGCCCCTTGCTTGGGGGGACATATGGGACACTGGGGGATCGAACTGCGGTCCTTCCTTGGCTAGCGCTTGCAAGGCAGACACCTTACCTCTAGCGCTACCTCACCGGCCCCATGGTATCTATATTTTTAACAGTTTCCTCAATGTTCCCAATATGTAGCTAAAATTGAAAATCAGGCCTGGGTAGGGTTGCTTGCCTTGTACACGCTGTCCCAGGTTCAGTACCCACCATCACACATAGTTGCCGAGTCTACCAGGATGGATCCCTGAATGCAGAGCCAGGAATAACTCCTTAGCATTTGACCAAAAACAACAACAAAAGCAAACAGAATTGAAAATTGTTGATCTACAGGGAAGTCACTATTTAAGAGTGAGTAACTGAGCTCTAAGTCATGTCATACTAGCTACATTTGTAAGACTTATTTCATTAGTTCTTCATAAAAATATTTAAGCATGCCAGAGAGATAGCATGGAGGTAAGGCATTTGCCTTGCATGCAGAAGGACAGTCGTTCAAATTCTAGCATCCCAGATGGTCCCCTGAGCCTGCCAGGAGCTATTTCTGAGCATAGAGCCAGGAGTAACCCCTGAGAACTGCCGAATGTCACCCAGAAACCAAATTTAAAAAATTAAAATTTTAATTAAAATTTAAAACAATTAAATATTTTACCAGGTTCAGATAAAGATTTATTAACAGCATGGAATCTGAAATCTCAACAGTTGGACTGTGACTTCCAAGAGACATATCAGAAGGGGACTCCTGGTAATGAGCTTTTGGGAAATAATGTCACATAAAGAAGAGATCACTCAGCCCTGAAGTAGCCCAAAGCTAGGGAAACCATACTCCTTTGAGTTACAAATCCTGAACTCTTTGAAGATGGAGAAACTGAGATACAACCTAATGCAAAAATCCAGTCCACACTGAAGAAGAGTGGCCTTTCACTAAAGGAGAAGTTACTGAAGAATTAAAAGGTGGTGATGAGATTATTAAAAAATCATTGACAGCCAAATCATTTCCTGTGACAATGCCCTGATTTACTTCTTTGAAGGGCTAGGGGAGCACATTATGTTATGCACAATATGTAATGCTCTGCACTCAGGAATGACTCCTGATTGGGTCAGGGCACCAGATATCGAACTAGGGTTGATTGCATCCAAGGCAGTTGCACTATTATTCTTGTTGTTCTGATTAACTTTCATTTATTTAGAAAATTCCAGGGGAAAAAATTGTACATATTATACAGAACCTTCTCCCAAATGCCATTTTGGACTCGCTCTTTCAAGTATCTGTTCTCTCAAATACATCTTTCTCTCTTATATTTTCTCTCTTATACTTCTCTAAATAAATTTCTTTCAATAGAAACTATCTTGCTTGAAAATAATTATATCATTTTAAATCAAATACAAGGCAAATTTTACAGATAAGGCAAAAATGTTCACAAAGGCAAAACAACTTCTACTGCCACTTTGTGTGACAACTGAAATTTGAAGCCAGTTTTGTTTGTCCAAATATAAAATGTCCAACTCTAGACATTTTACCATAACCTTCATTCATTTATTCATCCATTTATTATCATTTTAATAGTTATTTTTAATAAATATTTGGAGATGGTGTATGACTTAAATCCTAAAGCACAAAATGTTTATAGAAAAACTTACCTCAGAGGGATCAATAGACCTCCACAGGAACATAACCACATGAATGTATATATAAAGGACAAATCAATATAGAATAGGTTTGCTTTTAGCCACCCCAAAAAACTAAGGCTTTAGATGCAGTCATGTGACTTTAAACCTCTGTGTTATGGACACAACAATGTTTTTGTGACTTCACATAAAAGCAAGCCACACAAATTATACCATGAGTAATCAATTATACTCGACCCCAAATGGCAAGCTGTATGCACATGCTCTTGATCTTAATAAATGCCTAAGGGCTAGGGTGTGTGTTTCCTGTTGAGGTGGAATGCCAGGGATAGATAGAGAAGGAAAGACAGCTGGATGCCAGGAGAAAGATATGCCTCTTGGACACAGGGAAAAGTTTTGTCTTTAGGGGTTGAGAGTAGGGGGAGCTTTGGTGAAAAGAAGTAGACACTGCTGAAGGGATCAGTGTTGCACCTCTATGTGCCTAAATTCAATCAGGAATAACTTTGTGACTTTTTTCTTTGGAAAACAAAAATCTCAATAACAACTCACCCATTGTGATCAAACCTAAGGGCTACTCTTTCAAAGACCTAGAAGAATGTGTCATCTTGGCAGACAAAAGAAACCATCTCTTTATCTTTCATTGCATCCCTGTCATCTAAGATACATGTCATCTCATCATATGGGCTTAGAATACTAGAATTCATGTACGTCAATGCTCTTCTTACTGTCCACATGCTGATTCTTTTGTCCAACTTGTGGCAATTTCATCCCAACCTATGTTTTTAGTCTTATCAGAATTAGTGACTCTCCTAAGTCATTACAGCAGTTTCTTTACTTCTAGATATTCTGCACTGCATTTCCCTTGGGCTGAATTTTTCTTCCCTCTCCCCTTAGAAAACTACAAAGGTCTCAACTGTACTAGGAAGACTTCCAACTACATTTAGCGACAAGTCGTAATCCACTTTGGTCAAAATAAAAATTATCATTAAAACAAAAAAGTTACTTTTATAAGTTTTTTTTTGGTTTTTGGGTCACACCTGGCAGTGCTCAGGGGTTACTCCTGGCTCCATGCTCAGAAATTGCTCCTGGCAGGCACGGTGGACCATATGGGGCACCGGGATTTGAACCGATGGCCTTTTGCATGAAAGGCAAACGCCTTACCTCCATGCTATCTCCCGGGCCCCACTTTTATAAGTTTTATTTTTTAAATCTACATTTCCAGGATTCTATTGACATTACATTTATTTTAATGGATCAGAATTCAATCATCCTCACATAAAATATTCCGGTCTCATCTTTTCCAAGATATGCTCTTGGATCTCTTCTCCTCGTATCCTAAGCCTGAGGCCAGAGTAGCTGCCCTTCTTTGTACTCCCACATTGCTACCTCAGGTAGCTTTGAAATGTTAGTGTGTGGCAGAATAATAGAAAATCTTGCTCAACGAGGCTTTCTGAAGATCATATCTGACATTACTGATTTGGTAAACCTGCTGTGGATCCCAGGAACCCCATGAAATTTGCATACTGCTAGCGTTCCGATAATTTTGATCTTGCAAATTCAGGGATAAAACTTTGAAAACTGGTGACACATGTTTATCTTAAATATAATTTTATCATTGTATTTAAAACATGTCTTGTATATTATTTATTTATAGCTCAACCTCCCCCATTTAATCCATAAATAAAAAACAATGAAAAAAGAATTTAGATAAATTAAAGCATGCTATATTCATTATATATTGCTGTAAAAGTTAACTCAAATTTTAATAACATAAGCATTACTCCATATATTTTTGCTAGTCAAGAATCTGGGAATATTGTAGCTAGAAGATTCCAGCTCAAGGTTTCTCCTAAAATAGCAATCAAGCTGTCAGTTGGTGCTATAGCCTCTTTGGAAAATTAACCATGCTTATTTATGGTTGACTGCAGGTCTCAGTTCCTCACCGATTGCCAGTTCTTCTCCATAGGATACATTAATGTCTTAAAATAATGGTTGGATCTGAGGAAATAGCTCCAGGGCCAGGGACTCATGCCTTACATGCGCAAAATATGAGTTCAATCTCTGGAAATCCATGCTGCATATATCTCTGAAAATCCCCGAAACTGATGGCCCCTTAACACAGTCATTGAATCATAAGCATTGAATCATCCAACTCAGTTGGCTGGTACAGTGAAAATGGTAATAGAGTTGGGGCAGAGAGTTACTATAGATGGGAAAGCACCTTGTTAACCCTAATTTGAATTCCTGGTATCAAGGGTGAGATCCCCTAAGCACCATCAAGAGTGACCCAGGAGTATCACCAGGGATCATACATGAGCACAAAACCAGGAATATCTCCTGAAAACCATCAGGCATGTTACCAAACCAACACATATACACACACCAACCCCATAAAATTGGTTGGCTTCTCCAGGAGGACAAATACAGGGCATTCACTCATTTGTAGCACAGAGAGAAAAATTGAGAAAATAGACAATGGGGCCCCGTGGTGGCACTGGAGGTAAGGTGCCTGTGCTAACCTAGGACGGACTGCAGTTCGATCCCCCGGTTCCCCACATGGTCCTCCGTGCCTGCCAGGAGTGACTTCTGAGCAAATAGCCAGGAGTAACCCCTGAGCGTCACCGGGTGTGGCCGAAAACCAAAAAAAAAAAAAAAAAAAAAAAAAAGAAAAGAAAATAGACAATGATGAATCATGATAAACCCTTAGTCCTGGTTTATAAAACTGAGAATAATTGATTGGGGTAAGGTGGGAAAGAGGGAATAAGAGGTAGACTTGGAAGTAACTGAAGAGTATTAGTTAATGATTTTGGACATGGTGATGTTGAGGAAAAGTAACTATATACACCAAAACCATGCACACCAATACATTGTAGACATGTCCTAGAATATAATAATTAACAACTTTTAAAGTAGTGGTATAAGGACACAGTCATTTTGGCAGTGATGCAATAACCTTTTATGCAACAACTAAAACATCAACACTAATTATGATAAAGAAATACAGGTAGGTATATAAATATTTATGAAATCTACTTTTAGATGAAAGAAAAGCAAAGGCAGTGAAGCAGACAAGAGCCTGGTATATATGAAGTAGAGAATGTAAGTTAATGAGGTTGTAGCAAAACATTCTTTGAATACCAGCTGTGCTCAAGACTTCATTGGAAATGAAGAAGAAAAGTAAACCTCATTCCTAACCTCAAAGATATAGCCCTCCATTTGAAGAACACTGCCATATTTTTACTTAGAAAACCAAAAGTGTATTAATAATTCACTTTCAATATATATGTGTGACTACAACCACTATTTTTTTTATTTAAATGTAAGGCAGAATTTGGGGAATGGAAAGGATATACTTTTAAACCTTGGATGAAAATCTTGGGAATTGAGTGAAGGCAAGCTTTATATATTATCAAATTTAATGAGACAAGATATTTTCATACTAGATAATATGCATCTTATAATCAAGTCAATGTTAGAAAAAGACTCAGAGATCTGAGCACCCCAAAACTCTTCCTCACCTATGGCTAGATTTTTTTTTATAAAAAAGAAAGAGGAACTTACTGGAAGGGATTGGATTTGTTGGAGGGTTTTGGTATATAGAAAAACAAGAGTTGTTCAGGCCAAGAACATTTTACAATCACCCACAGAGCTGATCAGGTGAGTCACTGCTAAGTCCTAAAGCAGAAGCCTGGGGGTACCCCTCCTGGCCACAACTACACCTGAGCTTGGAGGTGGCTTCCTGTTCTAGCGATGCCCCTACAAGCATGGACTCTCTATCCCTTTTTCCAACTCAGTATGTAAAAACTGATGAGGCCTGATCAACAAAATCAACATCACTAGGCCATGCCCAGGTTTCAAGAGAAGTTGGGAAAGCAAATTCTTTCGTGCTTATTAAGTAGAGTCCTTGGGCCAATTACTCAAAAAGGGGTGGGAGTGATAGCACAGTGGTAAAGCATTTTCAGTATATGTGGCTGAACGTAATCTAATCCCCAGCACCCCATAGGATCCTCTGAACCAACCAGGAGTGACCCCTGAGTGCAGAAACAGAAGTAAGCCTGAGCATTAGCCACAAGTGGCTCCGAAATAAAACAAAACTAGAACAATATGGCTGAAAAGACTGAACACGTGTTTTGCACTTCAAGAGCAGGGATGGGATCAATCCCTACTATTGCATGGTTCCACCAAACACTGCCAGGACCAACTACAGACCCAGGAATAGCTCTGTGAGATCTTAAGGAGGGAATTCTTCTAGAATAGGAAAGAGGGTTCAATTGCCAAGTAGCCAAGTAGCCAAAACACATAAAACTAGGTAAAGTTCTTTCAACCACAGAAGCATGTTTTAGTTATTAGCATACGTCACAAACTGCTGGTCAAACCAAGTTTCATAGCTCACATTCCATCTAAGGCGTGTGATTTCTCTCCACTCAGCTGTAGCAACAATTTCTCAGAGAAGGGGCAGATTCCTTTGGGGCCTTGATGGATGAGGCTTAAGCAAAAAGGTAAGGCAGTGTAAAGTTCAGAAAGGTAGTGTCTGCTAGTGAGAGTTTGTAGATGACAGTCCCTGAGCTAAGCACTCGATCCACATTTGATCATCACAACTGTAGACAAAAGGGAAACTATTATTAGCATCATTTCTCAGAAAACATCACAGAACTTAGGACAACTTGCTCAAAGTGATATAGCTAGGAAGTGGTAGAGGTGAAGTCTGAACTAAGGCAATATTAAGCCTACCCTGTAACCTCTATAAATAGACTCCAAAATTAATTTGTACTATGAAATCATAATGACTGAAGTACAAACACACACATACACACTTTATAGCTCTGGCGTATAATATGGTCATTTCCACTTTTTGACTATCTTGAACAATGTTACGATAAGAAGGTGAAGTTTTTGTTTTGATTATTTGTTTCTACTTACTTAAGACTTGTACTAGGCAGGAGATTGAATTGCTGGGCTATATGATAATTCTATGTCAAATTGTTTGAGGAATCCACAGAATGATTTTTATGATAGTCTTTAATTTCACATATTTCTCTTTTTTTGGCAAAAAAATATTCACCAAATGAAACAATCCAAACAATAATGTTTTTCTCATATTCTAATAATCAGGAAGATTGGAAAAGGCATTGATACTTAGTGTCATCAAGAATACATGTGAGTATTGCAGGAGAAATACACAATAAGCATCATCTCAGCAAAATCTAGCAACCTCTCCAACACTTACAACTGTAATTCTAAAACCCTAATCCTGTCTTTTTTTCTGGATTGTTTATCCTAGCCTTTGCTGATTAATTCTGAAAGAATGTAGTTGTCTTCTGTTTCATTATTAGAGATAACTTTATGGAATTCTGTAAAGAAAATATTTGCATCTTCTGATGCAAGATGTTGAAGTTTAGTAATTGTTTGATGGTTCAAAGACAATGTTCTATTCATTAATTTGTAAAGTATAAGAAGAAACCAGGACAGGGAAGAAGATGTAGAAGAGATAATACAGTGGGTAACATGATTTCCCTGCAGGTGTTCCCCTGGGTTTTATCCCAGGACTGCATATTGTCCTCTAAGTGCAGCCTGAATGATCACTTAGTACAGAGCTGAAAATAAATCATAAGCACCAATGGACATGACTCAAAAATAAAATTTAAAAACAGTCAAAAGAGGAAGCTAAATCTAGTAATGAACTCTAGAAATGAGGTTAGTATCCCTATCTTCAAAAGTATTTCATCTGCTAAGTGGAAAATAGATTCAGTGCTTAGCTATCTGAGAAGCATAGAAATGACTAAAATCTAGTGTCAGGAATTCTAAGCCACATGAAATTTGTGCCAGGAATTCTAGCCATAGTCTGTTAAAGTTGTAAGAGAAAGAAAAGAAGACTCATGAGAACTGTCTTCCTGTCCTTTCCTCACCTAGAGCAGTGTCACCCTATCTACTACATCTGTGGGATTTTAAAAGTCTCCAGATAAAGAAAGTCTGTGAACCACTTCAACACCACCATCCATCCTTCTCTGATACTATAGAATGAGAATAGCCAACTCCTCCCATGGTCCAGATGCTGATGCCTGACTGTTTTTGTAAAGCATTTAAGCCAAGAATGATTTTGTGTATTTTTTGAGGATTACAATAGTCAAAAACTCATAAGAAAAGTATTTTGGCACAATAAAAATTTAAATCTCACAACATAGCTCAACGCATTCATTTAAGTATTTATTATCTAGATCGTTTCTGTTCTACAATAGAGAAGCTGAGTTGCTATGGTGCACTGTGGTCCTCATTTCTTAAATATTCTATGAACTTGTATCAAAAATATTCACAGAATATGCAGAAATGTTTGCTGAATTCTTGTAGGATAAAGCGTCCAACTAATGTCTTTAACTTTTCTTTACACCTAACTTTATCTTTGTCCTCTTTCTCCTTACCTGCAAATCTTTCTTGTAGGCTTGTATTTAGAATATAGTTAAATATGATCTATAGGTCTCATGCTGTTGCTGATGTGGTTTTGTTTCTGACTTGCTTATTACTTTGGTGTCAGGTTACTGATTCAAGTCTCTTATACTACTGTCTGCTTTTCTAATAATATCCTATAGTCAGAATAGTACAAGGAACTTGAATGAATGCCCCATGCTTCCAATGAAACCATATGCTAAGTAGTATGAGAAGTTCATTTCCTGCATTGCTGGCCATGAATGTCTGGGTTATTGAAAGAGCAGAGCTGAAGTAAGTCAACAGTCCACAGCTGCTTGAGTTTCCAAATTGCTTTCTAGAAGGGCAAGTCCAGAAAGAGGAGGCTGGGAAAGATGTTACTCATTTTCATTTTTGCATACATGAGTGGCTGGAAAAAGTTCATTGAGAGAGAGAGAGACAACCTAAAAGAGACTAAGACCTCTGCTAAGCATCAAAAATGTTAAAGAGAAGATATTTTAAAAGAGTTGCTTTGAACTGTTTAATCAAATGATATAGAAAAAGAGGGTGGCATTAGATATCAATTTTACAAAAACTAAATTTTAAAGGAAATGTAAAGTCACAAAAGCCCAAAAATTATATATTTGAAGATAAAATTATATATTTGAAGATAAAAGCATGGTAGAAGAAAATAAATGTATTTAAAATGTTTATTTTAGGTGCCAAAAGATAGCACAGCAGTAGGGCACTTGCCTTGCATGTGGCCGACCAGGAAATGGTGGTTCAATTCCCGGCATCCCATATGGTCCCCCAAGTTGCCAGGAAGATTTCTGAGCACAGAGCCAGGAGTAACACCTGAACATTGCCAGGTGTGACCCCAAACAAAAA
>PVKC010016330.1:0-20869 GCA_004027635.1 Crocidura indochinensis
CTCCGGCCCCAACTTGGGGACTTTCTTTAGCTTAAATATTTGTCATTGTCGTTTGATGCAGAATTATACATCAAAATAAAATGCATGTTGAGTTCTTCATATTGTAGACTCTAAAATGCTGTGCTACTTTGATTTATTTGCTTATCTATTTTTTGGTTGACTTTTAGATCATACCTGGCAGTACTCAGGGATTAATCACTCCTGACTTTGCACTCAGGAATTAATCTTGGCAGGCAGGGGACTCTATGGGATGCCAGGAATTGAATCTGGGTCAGCCATGTGCAAGGCAAGCGTCCTACCCATTTTGCTATTGCTTCAGCCCTGCTGTGTTTCTTTTAAAATGAAACATTGGGAAAGAATTTTTCTGTTTTGTTTTGGGGTCTGTTCTGTATTATCATTTACAACCCTGTTGCTATATTCAATGCCAAGAAATTTGATTATCTTGAAATTGTAAAGTATGACGAATGATATCGCTTTATGTTTAAATTTCATTTATGTGAGATTTGATCCAGAAGCTGGGAGTCTCTTAGGGGTCACTGAAGTGTAATTCCTTCTAGTTTATACTGTTTAGCTTACTTACAGATTGCTGCTTCTCTGTGGCTCTCATCAGCTGCACATCCAAGCAAAAAGCAAGTGTCAGCTTTGCTTTCTGTTCCTAAATGCTTTACTTACTATTCCTTCCCTTTCCTAGGAGGACATGTGTCCGTCTTTGCAGACATCTTCTGCTCTCTCGCCCATATTAGTGGGCTTTTTAAGTGAACTTTTGTGACAATTGGGCGGATGGATTATTTTTGTTAAAGTAGAGATTGAGTCCAAGAACGAGCTCTAGTTCTTTGTGACTTTTTTTTTTCTTGAGGGGGGATGAGAAGTAGGTTAAGGGTGATGTGTGGGGAGCTATGTAACTGTCCAGATTATTGGGAGTATTTGAGAGGGAGCTGCAGGGTGGGGTTCAGATGAGTAAGAGAAGAAAGGAACTTTCCTTCAGTGTTGGCTGTCATGAGTTATAGTGGAAACAGGGTTGGAATTTGAGTCTCTTGAAGCATGTTTGTATATCTGACTTACAGTTTTCACATGAGGCTCAAGGTCTTTGAGCAGTGTCAGTGTCACTGTTGTAGTAAATAATCAGGTTATTGTCTGGATCTTTTCTATTCTGAGACAGGCTGGGATTTATCCTTCCCAGTTGGAAATGGAGACTGAAGGAAAGTGATGATGGAGGTTTGAGAATTTCTTAGGGCATTTTTGCTGCCAGTCAAGTTGGTGGTGAATCCTGCAATTCAACAATCAGATGAGTAGGACTAGATTGTTTTTTCCTTCATCAAAGCATCTACCAAAAATGTCTTGTTAAGAATAATCCAAGTAGGGAAAAATCCATGGGAAGCTTGCCAGTTCCCAGGACTATTGAGTTTTGTTTGCCCTTTCCTCCCAACTCACTTCACACTTTTTAAAATAAACAGTAGATTGGAATCCATAGAAGTTCTATCTGTGTATGTCTAAGGAAGGAATGGGCTCTTTTCTTTAGGCAGTAAAATCTTTGTCACTTGGAAGCAAGAATTCCTGTTTTCACAATTATTGTTTTCATCATGCAGTCAAATCGGCTTCTTGTACTCTAGAAACTGCTCATTTTGAACTTAAGTAATGTGCCTTTACAATTTTTTTTTAAAGGTAGTGTCTTCCCCAGCAGATGTAGCTGAAAAGGCTGACAGAATAATTACAATGTTGCCCACCAGTATGAATGCCATAGAAGCTTATTCTGGAGAAAATGGAATCCTGAAGTAGGTATTTCTCAGTTGTGAAATTTTTTTGTTGTTATGTGAAAGTTCATGCATTGCATATTTGTTAGAACTGTTAGGAAATTACAGTTATATTTGTTAAACCTTCATGTCCTGTTTTATTCTTTTTAAAGTAGATGATGTGGTTTTTCTCTTTGAAAAGGGTTAATTAATTTTTTTCACTGAAGTCAAATGTGTGACTTTTGGAAATCAATTTTGTTCGATTTCTTCTACCTCCTTTAACTATTGTATTAAACTTGTACGTTCATTGGTAACATATTTCAGAGACTTTTCTTTTGTTTGTTTTTTTGGGCCACACCTGGGTGACGCTCAGGGGTTACTCCTGGCTATGCGCTCAGAAATCGCTCCTGGCTTGGGGGACCACATGGGATGCTGGTAGATTGAATCTCTGTCCGTCCTAAGTCAGCGCGTGTAAAATGCCCTACTGCTTGAACCACCCCTCCAGCCCTATTTGAGAAACCTTTAAAGCTTGCATCTTAAACTGTGCAGCTGTTAAAAACATAACTTCCTTACCGTTTATAGAAAGTTAGGAAAAGAATTCAACGAAGAATGAAACTAAATGTTGGAAAAGGAAAGCATTATTTAACATTTAACATGTAATAAAAAGTTTCTTGTATGTCTCCTGGATTAGTGCATCTATAATAAGAACTACTGTGAAGTTGAAATTAAGGGTTAGCGTAGCAGTAGGTCTTTTAAGTAAAGTATAATTGAGAATAGAGTTTTCTACTGGTGCCTCTGCCCCCTAGTTCTGAGAGCCTTTAGCTTCATAATTGTGATTGCCAAACCCTTGTAGTTATGTTAGGAAGACAATGGTTGAATTCTCAACTTGGCTTTCTGGTGTAATTGATTGTAATTCCTGACTTATTTTGTTGTTGATTTTCAACAAAGAGAGCAAACTGGTAGATCCTTATAGAAATGTAAGGAATTTTTAAAAAAGGTTTTTTTCATTTCATGAAGAAGTAATAACACATGGAATTTGAGGTTTGAGGAAATCAAAATACTTTGGAAAACAAACTTGGCCCCAGAAGACATTTTGATCCTAGGTAGAAAACTGGTAAGATAAATGCTTAGATTTCAGGGAAGATTGAAAGACATTTATTTTGGACTGATCTCTGAATGCCAGTGTTGTCTCATTGCTTAGCCTGTTCCATTTATGGCCTGCTTCACTGCTCAAGGAGGAGGTACTGAAAACTCATGTGGAGACACAGTCTGTATTTAGTAATATCCTTTACTAGGGAGTACGGTGGTCAGCTACCAAAACAGTTTTGTCTAGAGAGTGCTTGCTACAGTTGGCTTCCATTGAGCTATAATTTATTTTCCATAGGTGGGTCTTTATTTTCTACTGGATGGCTAATTTCCCCATGCTCAGTACATGTGTAAAGTGTGAGACAAAGGAAATAGATTTGCCACTTGTCTTAATATATGATCTTAAAAGTATTAATAATGTCACAGAAGACTGGCAAACTTAATTCTTATTTGTTGGTTACATTTAGTAAAACTTCTTACTGAGGTGATATATAGTAGAGTTTACTATCTGCTTTCTTTGGAATTTGGCCAAACACTGCATCTGACCTAGATCAGATTGTATGTCTAGAATTGTACTTAAGAGCATTTTATGTCCTGTTTTCTATAGAGTTTTTACTTTAAAGAGAAAATTCTTTTCGTCTATGAATTCCTATTTTCCCTATTCCTTTCAATTTCATGTCTCTTCAGCTCCAATTTTCTGATTATAATTGCCCTTTGGGTTAGTCTATCTGTTGTAAGAACTTTGGGGAATTTGAATTAAAGATTAGCTATCATTCTTAACAAAGGATAATAGTTTAGCCAGTGAAGATAGACACAGATTATAGATATGGGAGGATTATGTAAGTAAACATCTTGCACTTACAATGCAAGCAAAGATGATTTACTGTAAAAATGCCATTTAAAAATTGATGTAAAATGGGCCCGGAGAGATAGCACAGCAGTGTTTGCCTTGCAAGCAGCCGACCCAGGACCAAAGGTAGTTGGTTCAAATCCCGGTGTCCCATATGGTCCCCCGTGCCTGCCAAGAGCTATTTCTGAGCAGACAGCCAGGAGTAACCCCTGAGCACCGCTGGGTGTGGCCCAAAAGCCAAAAAACAAAAAACACTTTAAGATTTTCATATTTACTCCCATATTTTCCTGTTTGTTTGATATTTTACTTTTTTTCAAGCAGGTATAGTTAACTGAAAAGAATATGCCACATGAGGCAAATTGCTAGTTGCTTATTCTACCCAATAGAAGAAACATGGATAGGTGACATTTTCAATATGGCTTATTAAAAACAAATAAATTGGGGCCAGGCGGTGGCGCTGGAGGTAAGGTGCCTGCGCTAACCTAGGTCAGACCGCGGTTCGATCCCCCGGTTCCCCATATGGTCCCCCGTGCCTGCCAGGAGCGACTTCTGAGAGAATAGCCAGGAGTAAGCCCTGAGCATCACTGGGTGTGGCCCAAAAACCAAAAAAAAAAAAAAAAAAAAAAAAAAAAAAAAAAAAAAAAAAAAAAAAAAAAAAAAAAAACAAAAAAAAAACCCAAATAAATTAAGTTTTAAAGGAATTCAGCTACTTTAAAAACAAAAAATGAAATGCTATTAAGTAGCCTATTAACTTAAAAATAGTTAATAGACATCTTAAATTTTTTACATTTTAGCTCATTTATATTACTGGTGTGTATTTCACCTGAAACTGGAATTTATTGGACTATTTTGGTTAATTTAAAAGAGTTTGGCTTTACTTTGAAATGTAATTGATCTGAAAATGAATTTGATTTGGAACCAATTATAATAATGTTTTTATTTTTAAATTCTTTTTCTTTTTAATGTTTTTTATTATTGGTACCCGCAGCCTCTAGATGATCCTGATTCTTTAGGTGATAGTATGATCTTTATTAAGAGTTGTACTATTTATTTGTAACCACAAAGCTATAGTTTTTAAAACCATTTTTGTTGATTTACTTAGAAAAGTGAAGAAAGGTTCACTGTTAATAGATTCCAGTACTATTGATCCTTCCGTTTCAAAAGAGTTGGCCAAAGAAGTGGAGAAAATGGGAGCAGTTTTCATGGATGCGCCTGTGTCTGGTGGTAAGTAGTGGCTATAACACATGCACGCCAATTCCTGGTTGTCAAAGGTAGCAGTTACAGTTTTGCAATACCAGACTAATATTCAGTTATTTTTACATCTCTTCAGAATTCTTGGTTCACTTACTAAAAACAAAAGAAGTCAAAATTGATATTAGTTAGTACTTTCAAGAGATAGCCTGGTTTTAAATTCAGAGAAAAGTATGTTATACTTTGAGAGTTGTCAGTTTTGAGTTCAGCATGCTCTGGGCCTGAATAGATCAGTTCTCATCAGATCAGACTTTTCAGAACTGCCTAAAGAAATAAATAATGTTGCAATTTTAATAGAAACCGAAAACAGTTAAAAATATTACACAAGGGAAATGTTAGGTGCAGATGATTTACAGATGACTATTACATAAGTTTCCAGGAGCAGATTGTCTCAAATTTTGTATAAGTAAAATTTTCTAGATAATAAAAAAGAAGTGCTTTCCAACTCAATGCTGTAGGGCCTGCATAATTATGATACTTGAGTCATACAGAAACATTATGTGCACAAAATTATAGGTCTGTCAGTCATGAACATAGAGGTAAAAACTTTGAAAAGTATATTAATTTTTAAAAATAGTGGCATGTATAAAGTATATAGAATATAAACTAGTTCTTAGCACACAGGGTAAGGCTCAATAATTATTTTTTTAGAGTTTACTAGCTAATTAAATCCAGCTGTACTAAAGAGATCAAATGCTGCAGCCAGGTTCATTTTATCTCATATATATATACAAGAACTTAATTGTAGAAATCGAGTATATTTTAAAATACAAATAAGTTTTTTTTTTTTTGGTTTTTGGGCCACACCCAGTGACACTCAGGGGTTACTCCTGACTATGCGCTCAGAAGTTGCTCCTGGCTTGGGGGACCATATGGGAAACCGGGGGAATCAAACCACAGTCCTTTCTAGGCTAGCACAGGCAAGGCAGGCACCTTACATCCAGCGCCACCATCCGGCCGCAAAATACAAATACATCTTACCACATAAACGTACTTAAAATTATGTGATCATTTCAGTAAGAAGACAAGAGAACTCATTGATAAAATTATAAATGTTTATTGTGTCAAATATTAATAAAAGTATTAGGTACCTGGATCTTCTAATGTCAGAATTATAGAGGTATTTTTCAGATGTCTAAATTTTTCAAATATAATGTGTAATCATATATGTATGATTATGTGGGGGTGGTATACACATTTTAATCATTAAAAACCAACGGGCAACTTCAAACTTGGTTATGGGATTTTCATTTTTATTATTAGAATAGAATTAATAAACTGTGCCTTTGAGTGGCTCTATAGTTGAATTTGAAAATTGATAGAGTATGTGTGATTTTGATGTTGGTTGATCTTTTGCCTGAAGTGATCATTTGATAATGAAGCATTATCAGTTTTGTTTTGTTTTTCACACTTTGGCAACTTCCATCTTGATGCGCAAGGGACTACACATGGCTGAGGATCAGACTTAGACCCCCAGGTACATGCTTAGTTCTCTACCCTTTCAGCTATTCCTCTGGCTGCCAATTTGATTTTTGTTTTTGTTTTTGCTTTTTGGGCCAAACCCTGGTGATGCTCATGGGTTATTCCTGACTGTGCTCTCAGAAATAGCTCCTGGCTTGGGGGACCATATGGGACGCTGGGGAATCAAACTGCCGTCTGTCCTAAGCTAGCACATCAAGGCAAATGCCCTACTGCTTGTGCCACCACTCTGACCCGGCCAATTTGACTCTTTTTTTTTTTTTTTTTTTTGGTTTTTGGCTATACCTGGCGGTGCTCAGGGGTTACTCCTGGCTGTCTGCTCAGAAATAGCTCCTGGCAGGCACGGGGCGGGGGGTGGGGGGGATCATATGGGACACCGGGATTCGAACCAACCACTTTGGCTTGCAAGCAAACGCCGCTGTGCTATCTCTCCGGGTCTGCCAATTTGACTTTCAATGCTATTTTATTTAGGGGACTTTGGCCAGACACTGTAGTACTGGGCAGATCATGTCAGGGACTGAACTTAGGTCTGTCACATACAAGCTGAGTGTCTTAGTCCCTATACTATTTCTTCAGTCCATTCAATGTTATTTTAACTTTTAAAATATTATCTTATTCTGAAAAAATTGAAATCACATCTTATTAAGCCATTTAAATGTTTGGCTTAGAGTCTTAAGGGTACAAAAATAGACTTGAATCTTAAACATATCATATAAGGAAAGCCTTGTGTTTATAAGTTTATTGGCTGACAAATGATCATTATGAGATTGGTTAGAGCCCTATGTTGTCAGAAGCTTTTGTCTTGTGACTGTTACTTTCACATTTTTAATATGGTCAGTTAAAAACAGTTCTACTCTTCACTTAAAAGAGAAACTTCCTTTAAGTTAAATTGGCTGGCTTAAAAATAATGTCTTTAGGTAAAATTAAGGAGACCTGGGAAAATGATTTAGATACTCGAGATTTTGAACCATAGTTTTATAGAGGTTCTATGTTGATACATCCTAAAACATGAAAAGATTGAGATAATTTGAATAAGTCTTAAAAGATTTCCCTCATTTCCTTTCCCCCTCCCTTTCCCTGTCTACTTCTTATCTCAGACTATTAAAAATGCATTAACATGTGTTTATATGAAGAAATAAACAAGGACAGCAATATTCTAAAAATGTAAGTGGGAACATACGTTCTTCTGTGGCTAGTATTTTAGCCAAGAATTGTCCTAATGTGAATGAATTTAATATTGTATGGTTTTTTGAGCATAGGATTGGTTTTAGATGAGCCTTTATCTCTGCTTTGTACTGACTATTAATCTGGGGGAGTAAAATAAAGAGAACCATTGCTGTATTACTTTTTTTTTTTTTTTTCACTAGACCAGCCCATGTAGTGACAGGATTTTCCTCAGGTTTCATTTTGATACTCATTAGATGACCAGATGTTCCCAAGCTTTCTTTGCCAGCCATCCCCTTTAAAAAAAAAAAAATTGCTCATTTACTCTCTTGGAAATCTGCCTTCTTTGTTTTATTTTTATTTTATTTTGGGGACAGCTCAGGACTTATTCCTGGCTACTTATTCCTGGCTCTGCAGTCAGGGGTCACTCCTGGTGGGGCTGAGGGGTCAATATTGAATGTTAGGGTCTGAGGCAAGAGCCCTGCCTGCTGTATTATCTCTCTGGCTCCTACCTTCTTTGAGTGTAAGCAACAGAAAGTGCCACCTAGTTGCACCCAAGATTACTGCCACTCTGGATTATTCCATTACTCCTATAAGGCAGTATTGCCCACTGTAGTAAACATCATGTTAGACTCATAGTGTTTGCCTTCTCTGTAGCTATTTTATACATTACCCTTGTTACAAATGGTATAATTCTATTTAAGTTTTTTGTGACTTAGAATTTGTTTAAAACATGCTAAGCTGTTGCTATTATTCTAAAACTGTTATATTTGTAGAATTTCACTCTATAGTATACATATTTATATATAGTATATATATTTTTAGTAAAGTAATATATATTATAAAATACTTTGGTATGTCTTGGCCAAAATGTTGCTTCCCAAGCCATAGACTGATGGTTCCTTTATCAAACAAAACCACATTATATTATGTTTACAGCTATTGGTTCTCTTCCTTCTCTAGCTTTTTTTTTTTTTTTTTTTTGTGGTTTTGGGGTCACACCCGGCAGTGCTCAGGGGTTATTCCTGGCTCCATGCTCAGAAATTGCTCCTGGCAGGCACAGGGGACCATATGGGATGCCAGGATTCGAACCGATGACCTTCTGCATGAAAGGCCAAACGCCTTACCTCCATGCTATCTCTCCGGCCCCCCTTCTCTAGCTTTTAAACATTATGTGTTTTGGGACCATTTTGTGGCATTCTGGAGTGATTCCTGGCTCTGCACTCAGAAATCACTCCTGGCAGGCTTGGGGACCGTATAGGATACAGGGAATCGAGTCCATGTCAGTCCTGGGTTGGCTTTGCGCAAGGCAAACTGTACTATTGCTTTGGCCCCTAGTTTTTAAACTTTTAAATTTTGTACAAGAAGCCTTTTGTCCTTCAATTATTTCTCTTTTTTTGTTTGTTTTTTGGGTTACACTTGGCAGTACTCAAGGGTTGCTCCTGGTTGGTTTGGAAGACCATGTGGGAAGCCAGGGATCGAACCTGCTGCATGCAGGGTAAACACCCTACCCATTGTGCTATTGCTCTGGCTTCCTCTAGTTATTTATATTAAATATTGAGTAGATATAATGTATATAAAATAGAAAGCTTAAATTGTCAGCGTTCCTTGAGTCAAATAACACAAACCTCTTCATTTAATGAATAGAACATTTGAAGTCCTTGCCATTGCTTCTTCCAATTCTACTTTCTCTTTACCTGATTAAACAGGTCTAATATACTGCATTTTATACCTCATTCTCTTGTTTTTCTTTATGAACATAAAACTATAATAAAATCATAGCAAGCATTTCTGTAACTTGTATTTCTTTTTTTTTTTTCCTTAGGAAGAGATTTTTCTTCTGACCTAGTTAATACTTGATTAATCTCTTTTTCTGCTTAACCTGCATGATGTCACATCTACTGAGAGCATTTTTTTCTCTCTTTCTCTTTCATTTGTTTCCTGTTGCTATTCTATTCTGTTTTAAGGTAAATTCTATTTCTTTCTTTGAGAATTTGTCTTGTCACTAATATTTTTTTTTCTCTATTTTTTTTAATTTGGCCCTGTCCGATGGCATGTTTGGCAATTTTGGTTAAATGTCAGTTGTTCTGTTTGAACCACTGCTGTAAATATATGTTGGTTATCTCCTCTGAGAGTGTCTGGATTTTTATCTGGTAGACAGGTAGGACATATATATGTTAATTTTTGTTCACCAATAATCAAGATGCCGTACTATTTAATGTGGATTTTATTAAGGGCTCTGGTTTACCTTAGGTCAGATCCCTTTCTTCTGAGTAGTTCTGTTCCAAGTTGTTTTATTTTTAAAAAATTTTTTTTGTTTGTTTTTGTTTTTGGGTCACACCCGGCAGTGCTCAGGGGTTACTCCTGGCTCCATGCTCAGAAATTGCTCCTGGCAGGCACTGGGGACCATATGGGGTACCGGGATTCGAACCGATGACCTTTTGCATGAAAGGCACACGCCTTACCTCCATGCTATCTCCCGGGCCCCAAAATTTTTTATTTTTTAACTGAAATCCAACTACAGACATGTTTATAATCATGGTGCTTAAGTAGACATTATTATAAGAAAAGAAAAGAAAAGAAAAATCTTCAGTCCATTTTCCTTTTTTTCTCTCTTCTTTTTCTTCCTCTTCTTCTACTTCTTCCTCTTTTTCTTTCTCTTCCTCTTCTTCATTTTCTTCTTCCTCTTCTTCCCCCTTCCTCTTGTCTTTTTCTTTTCCTTCTTCCTCTTCTTTTATTCTTCCTCTTCCACTTCTTTCTCCTTTTCTTCTTCCTTTTTTCTTTTTATTCTTCCTCTTCTCTTCTCACACTTCCTCCAACTCTTCTTAATATCTTCTTCCTGAGTCTCTGGGACTCCAATGATTTCTATGTTATTTCTGTTGAGTTTATCAAAGACTTCTTTTTTTTTTTATTGTAAGAATTTATTCAAGAGACAAAATTGATTAACATATTGAGGTGAACTAGCGTAACATAATATAGTAACATAACATAACATATAATATAATTAATATAATATAATAATACATGTAAGTCAAAGAACATTTCTGATTAAAACACAATTTTTTTTATCATAACGGCTTACATATCTTTCACAGTAGTATTTTAGGTAAGTTTATCAAAGACTTCTATTTTCATCTTTTTTTTTACATTTTTTGAGTAGTTTGTTCATTGTCTGATCATTTGCTTTAAGGTTCTTTATTTATTTATTTATTTTTTTTTGGTTTTTGGGTCACACCCGGCAGTGCTCAGGGGTTACTCCTGGCTCCATGCTCAGAAATTGCTCCTGGCAGGCACGGGGACCATATGGGGCACCGGGATTCGAACTGATGACCATTTGCATGAAAGGCAAAGGCCTTACCTCCATGCTATCTCCCGGCCCCTAAGGTTCTTTATTAATCTCTTCTGTTGTATGGAATTGTTCTGCATCTCATTCTCTGGCTCACTGACCTCGTCCTCAGCTGCTGTTACTCCTTTGGAGAGGCTTTTCATTGAGGTTTTCATTTTATCTACTGAGTTTTTCAGACCTCTTATTTCAGTTGTAAGTTCTGTCATTATGGTCTGTTCAGATTGATCTATGCTTGCCTTGAGCTTTTTGAGCATCCTTCATATTGATACTCTAATCTCCTTATCTAAGACGCTTTTCAGGTCATCTTCATTCTCTATGTGTGGTGTTGTCCTGCATTGTTTCCCCATTGCAACACTTGTATAGTAGTTTTTACTATGTGCTGTGCTTGGTTCCTGAGTTAGAAGATGCTTGCAGCCATGAAGTGAAGCAGAGCAGCCATACTCCCCTAGCTCCTCTAGCTCCACCTTATTGGGTAGGGTTTGGGCCCTGGAGATTATGTTTGGTGGCTTTTTTTTTTTTTGGCTGTCTTGGGTAGAAAAGCAGACAGGGAGCAAGGCAGCAGTCTTTCATAATGCTCTTCAGTTTGGGACCTGGAGATTTGTTCGATGGCATCTTCTTGGCTGTTTTGGGCAGAAAAGCAGAAAGGGAGCAAGGAAGCAATCTTTTATAAGACTCTTCTGAGCCCGATCACACAGAAGGGATCAGCACCCACCTTATTGGGTGGGGACCTTACTGGGTTTGGGCCCTGGAGATTATGATCCATGACGTCTTCTTGGTTGTCTTGGGCAGAAAAGCAGGCAGGGAGCAAGGCAGTAGTTTTTTATAATGGGCCCCAGGTTCGGGCCCTGGAGATTGTGTTCGATGGCGTCTTCTTGACTGTCTTGGGCAGAAAAAACTGTAACTTGTATTCCTACCTCATGCTACACTCCAAACTATCATCCTTATTATGGATAAAATTGTAGTCGGTGCCTGTAGAGATGGACCAGATGAGCAGAAGCCACGTTTGTGCAGAGTAGAGTATTGAAGCAGGGATTATGGTCAGGAAGACCTTAGTGTACTTTACTATCTCTCTGGCCTATGGAGAGATAGTACTGGGCGAGATAAGTGCTTGTTCTGCATTCAATAGAACCCATTCAATCCTGAGCACTGCATCTGGTTCCCTGAGCACCACCAGACGTGACCCCTGAGCACTCTCAGGTTTACGTGCAAAACAACAAAATGAGTTCTAGCTCCACATCATGAATCATCAGGGAGATGCAAATCAAAACAACAATGAGGTAACATCTCATTCCACAGAGACTGACACACATCACAAAGAACAAGAACAATCAGTGTTGACGGGGATGTGGGGGAGAGGAGAACGGAACTCTCATTCACTGCTGGTGGAAATGCTGTCTAGTCCAGCCTTTCTGGAAAACAATATGGAGATTCCTCAAAAAACTGGAAATTGAGCTCCCATATGATCCAGCTATACCACTCCTAGGGATATACCCTAACAACACAAAAACACAATTCAAAAATGCCTTCTGCTGGAGCCAGAGAGATAGCACAGTGGTAGGGCATTTGCCTTGCATGTGTCTGATTCAGGACAGAATGTGGTTCAAATTCTGGTATCCCATATGGTTCCCCGAGGCTGCCAGGAACAATTTCTGAGCCCAGAGCCAGAAGTAACCTCTGAGTGGCGCTGGTTATGACCTAAAAACAAAAACAAAGCAAAACAAAAAATTCTTTGGCACACCTGTATTTATTGCAGTGCTATTTACAGTAGCCAGAATCTGGAAACAACCCAGATGCCCCACAACAGATGAGTGGCTAAAGAAATGGTGGTACATTTACAAATGAAATACAATGCAGCTGTCAGGAGAGGTGAAGTCATGAAATTTTCCTATACATGGATGAACATGTATAGGAACATGGGAGCTCTTGTGCTGAGTAAAATAAGTCAAAGGAAGAGAGAAAGACACAGAATAGTCTTATTCTTTGTGGGTATTAAGAAAAAGAAAAGACATTAATGTAATAATACCCAGCGACCATAGAGATGAGGGCTGGAAGGACTGGCCCACGATATGAAGCTTACCACAGAGTGATGAGTTCAGTTAGAGAAATACCTACATTAATAACTATTATGACAATGGTAGTGAGAGAAATAGAATGCCTGTCTCAAATATCGGCAAGGGGTGGGGAAGGAGGGAACTGGGCAGCACTGGTGGTGGGAATGTGCTTGCACTGGTGTAGAGGGGGTATTCATTTTTATAACTAAAACCTAACTACAGGCATGTTTCTAATCATGGTGCTTAAATAAAGATAATAAAAAAAGAGTTCTAATATTAGAAGGAACCCTTAAGATAAATTTTATTTGACTCTCTCTCTCCCTCTCTCTTTCCTTTAAAGTATTTCAAACATACTCCACACATTAGTTTCCACTATTTTTTTTTTTTATTTTTTGGGTCACAACCGGCAGTGCTCAGGGGTTATTCCTGGCTCCATGCTCAGAAATTGCTCCTGGCAGGCACGGGGGACCATATGGAGCACCGGGATTCGAACCGATGACCTTTTGCATGAAAGGCAAACACCTTACCTCCATGCTATCCCCCCGGGCCCCATTTTCCACTATTGTTAATGAAGTGCCTTAAATGTCACTTTATCCCCTTTCAGTACTCAGTTCTTATCCAGAGTGGTCAGTTCCAACTATCATTGTCATAATGTGCCCTTCTCTACTCAACTGCTCTCACTGCTCTTTGTGGCAAGCTTTCTACCATGGACTGACTGATCCTCCTGACCCTCAACTCTATTGTTCCTGGATATTATTTTGTACTATCTTTTATTTTTATTATATCTCACAAATAAGTGAGATTTTTTTTAGTCTCTCCCTCTGTCTCATTTCACTCAGCATAATAATCTCCAACGTAGTAAACATTTATTGGGCACTTCCTGTGTGCTCAGTAGGTTTGAGTACTAAGTGAAAGTTTTAAAGATGTTCAAAGGCTCTTGCCTCACAGAACTTATAATTTAGTAGGAATAGAGTAAATAGACAGTTAAGTGGAATTGTAGTGATAAGTACCACGAAGTGGGGGAAACAGAGCGATAGTACGGGAGACACACATGGGGCAGGAGAGGGCGGCGTTTCTGGGGACATGACATTTAAGCAGAGAACTGGGTGCAGTGGGCGTTTCAGTGGAGCGGCTGCTCTCTGTGGGCTGTGATGCATGAGCTAGCTTGGAAGATTTACCTGAGTGTCATCAGTACTTTGGTATCTTCCTTAAACATTGGCTGAATAGAGTGGTTTGGAAGTCGACTTCATATATCTTTGCTTAATAGTCATTATCAAAGGGCAATTAAGTAGGCTATTTACAAATTACCTATGACTTGGCCTTTTCAGTCACATTCCCTAATCACATCTTGAAGGCAGCAATTTTTATGTAAGGTTATTGTTGCCCAGTCACACCTTTTAGATCTGTGTGATAGTTGCTCTTTTTTCCCTCCAGTGTGGAGCAGGTCAGCTACTAGCGTTTTAGTTTGGTAATGCTCTCTTGTATAATAGACTAGATGTAAAGCAAGTGAAAAACTGTTGTTTGTGATTAAATTGTTTAGTCTGCTTGAAGGCACGATTATAGCACTTAACTATGCTTGAATCATTAGAGAATAAATTCACTGATTTATTTATATCTGGAGATTTGCAGAGACCTTGAGTTGAAGTGACTCAGAAATGGCATTTGTAGTTAGCCCAAGGCTTTTTGCACTGGCAGAGCCCATTGATTTGCTACACTGGTTTGCTTGAGTTAGAGGTTAATGACAAAATCAAATAAATGAACTTGTGTGGTTGAGTTTGATAATAGTGCTGTACCAACAAAGCAAAATTTGAGGGGTTTGTTTGCTTGTTTGTTTATTTGTGCCATCTGTGCTTAGAACTTCCGGCTCTGTACTCAGGGACCATTCCTAGTGGGCTTGGGAGACCATTGATGAAATCAATGGATTGAGCATAGGTCAACTGTGTGCAAGGCATGTACCTTACCCACTGTACTATTGCTGCCTCCCAGTAAAGTGAATTTTTTACTTGACTAGATTAAATCTTAGTGATTTAAGGTATTCTTCGAATGCAGATCAGTTAAGCACAAAAAAAAAAAAAAGCATAATGTGGGTTTTTTTTCTGTTTTTGTTTTTGGGTCATACTTGGCAGCGCTCATGGGTTACTCCTGGCTCTACGCTCTGAAATCGCTCCTGGCAGGCTTGGAGGACCATATGGGATGCCGGGATTCGAACCACTGACCTTCTGTATACAAGGCAAATGCTTTACCTCCATCATAATGTGTAATTTTTTTTTTCTCTTAAACGCTAGAATTTATTACTGAATTCAGTGGAAAATGATAGGTAGATTTCATTATTGTTTTTAAAATCAAGTTGGCAGTCTTGGCCTTTTTTTGCACAGTAATGGCTATTATTTTTCTATTTGGTCCATATCTAACTTACCGTAAAAGGATCACAAAAACAAAACAACTATATTTTGGTTGAGGATCTGTTGGCATTTCTAGGAAAATATTTTCTTAGTCTCATAACTTGGCAAATTGTATTTGGCTTTGAATTGAAGATTGCTATTTCTATCCCAATGCAAATTATTTAAATTCAGAAAGCTGAGTTTTCCTTGGTTTGCAATGCATAGAAGGGGAAAGACTGCCATAGTAGGTCTTTAAATGCTCTTATAGGCTTTCAGATTACATAGTAGTTTCTATGTAAGATTACATTTCAGATTACATAGTAGTATCTATAGTAATCTACTAGTGTGTAATCACATTGAATGTTATGTTCTTAGATTTCACTCTTACTTCAATACGGTTTTCCTCAATGTCTTGAGATACATAGATTTAACTTGATTAAGAACATTCATTTTCATAGATTCTTCCCTCTGAAGAATTGTGTTGATGAAATTACTTATATTTCTTTAATTAGCAGCTTATATTTAGTTTTTTTTTTTAATTTTGGCTTAGGGACCACACCTGACAGTGTTCAGGGGTTACTCCTGGCTCTGTGCTCAGAACTTATTTCTGGCAGGCTCCAGAGACCATTTGGATGGCAAGGATCCAACCTAAGCTGGTGGTGTGCAAGGCAAATGCCCTATTGTACTATTGCTGTGATCCCTGTAGTTAAAAAGCTTTGTGGTGGGGCTGGAGTGGTGGCGCTACTGGTAAGGTGTCTGCCTTGCATGCACTAGCCTAAGACGGACTGTGGCATCCTATATGGTTCCCCAAGCCAGGAGTAATTTCTAAGCGCATAGCCAAGAGTAACCCCGAGCGTCACTGGGTGTGGCAGAAAACAAAAACAAAACAAAACAAAACTACTTCATGGTATTGGCTTTCATATGAAAGACTTGAATACTTTTTTGGGGGGGTGAGGGTGGGGTTTACACCCAGCAGTGTTTAGAGGTTACTCTTGGCTCTATGTTCAGAAATTGCCCCTGGCAGGCTCTGGGACCATATGGGATACCCAGAATGGAACCACCTGTCTTGGGTTGACCTTGTGCAAGGCAAACATTCTACCACTGTGCATCTCTCCAGCCCCAAGACTTGAATTCTTCTATCTTGAAAAATATAGGGACTGGAGAGTGTATTGGATGCTGATATGGATGCATCCCTAGCACCCTATTTTGCTTTTGTTTTTATTTGGGGACACACTGGTGATGCTCAGAGCTTATTCCTGGCTCTGCACTCAGACTGGTATTATGGGGACTTTATGGGATGTCAGGGATTGAACCTGGGTCAACTGCATGCAAGGCAAGTACTTACCTGTTTTATTATCTCTTACATCCCATACTCCATTTGCTCCCCTGTGCATAGAGCCTGGAGTTGAAACATTGAGCAGCACTAGGCATAACCTCTCTTTATGCCTCTCTCTAGCCTCTCTTTATGCTTGTTTAGGACAAAGTTACTTCCTTGAAATGACACAATCATTTACTAATACCAGTACAAAGACATGGATTAGCTATGTTGGCCATTTAGCTTAGTCATAGTTTTACTTATCATTTTACTTAATCATTCTGTCACTATTAAATAATCTTGGTGTCTCTGGTGAAGGCCTTTTTCCTGTTTTTTGTTTTTTGTTTTTTTTTTCTTCCCTTTTTTCTTTTCATTTGTGGGCCACATCCAGCAGTGCTCAGGATTTACTCCTGACTCTGCTCAAGGATCACTCCAAGTAGGACTTGGGGGATCAGGGATCAAACTCAGGTCTACTGCCTGCCAGGTAAATGCCCTACTCACTATACTATCACTCTGACCTTTCCTGGAATTTTCTACAATTTGCACAAGTAGTTTAGGAATATTTGGAAAATACATTTTAAGAGTTTCTTTGAAATTACTCTTAAGGAAGTGCCCATTAAGCTCTTTTTACATTCTTAGGCAGACCTAAGAGTCTCTTACAACAGTTGTCCTGGACAAGTCTCTCTACATAAGGTGTTAATGAGCTAGCTCTTAAACTATTTAGACAAGCCTGCGGAGCCACTGCCAAAACCAAGTTAAGAAAGCTTCAATGAATTGTGTCTTCTAAGAAAATAATAGAAGTTTGGTTAGAGAAAACACTAGATGAACACTCCACTCAGTTTTTGCATTATTACTATATTTGTTATTAGATGTGATGGATAGCTGCACCCTTGTTTATTCTTGAGAAATTACTTCCTCTTATAGTTTGTGATCCTTTTATCTCCAGATCTGCAGGTCAGATTTTAATGGTGTTGTAGTTTCTAGTCAGGTAACTGTAACCAGTGTAACCTTGCCAGGCTGTGTCCTGTGGTGGAGGGCCACTGCACTGGTAAGGTAGGGGTCCTGCCTGAAATAATCTAAGGGAATTTTTAATGTGCTCAGACTAGACAGGATGGATCTGGCACAACAGTTCAGGATTGCCCAGTGGTGTCTATAGAAAGGTGAAGTAGATTTTTCAAATACATTTCCTGAAGCTATTCCTAAGCAGTGTAAAGTTAGTACAAGATACCTTGTAAAATATGCCTTTATTTTATCTTGCTTGCAATCTTGTGGATAGCTGTGCTGGGGAGAAAAAGGACAGAAATGAAAGTAAGCTTTGTTTTCATCATTGTTCGTAAATCATTGTCATACTTACTGGTTGTTTTCTAGATGTCTCATTTTCCCTAAAAAGGACAGTTTGGTTAAGTGAGCAGTTGAAAAAATGTATAAAGTCGAGTTTTATGTTCTCCCTTTATAGAGATTTGAGGTGTGGTTGCTAGTTTGTTTTGCATTGCTTTGGGTGTCAGTTTGTAAACAATTTAAATTTAAAGCACATTTTCATGCTACATAAATCAACATGCCCATTGCATAGTCACCCTAGTCCATAGCACTTCCTGGACTGACCTCTCTTCTGCTTCAAGTGAATTTTATGTGTCCTGAAAGTGGAGAATTTTTTGTTGTGATCATTTTATGAATCTAGCTTATATTATCTTCAATGAAAGGGGACATAGGGCTGTTTTCAGAAGAATATTACACATTTTCAAATTTAAATATACTCCTTTTTCGTTTTGTTTTGTTTTGGGGCCACACCTGGCTATATGCTCAGAAATCACTCCTGGCTTTGGGGACTATATGGGACTCTGGGGAATAGAACCGCAGTTCTATCCTAGATTAGTGCTTGCAAGGCATATGCCTTACCGCTAGCTCCACTGCTCTGGCCCCCTGATACTGTTTTTTTTTTTTTTTTTTTTTTATATTGAGTTAGCGACAGTGAGTTGGGTCATCAAACTGTCCATTACAGTCACTGAGAGAGAATTGTTCTTGGGAGTTATTTTTAATGAAACATAATATGATACCAGCTATACACATAATTTAATAATGAATTATATTTTATTTCCCGTAATTCTTACATTTGTATGGTCGTACTTGTTCTCAAGTGGCCAACATTTTAAATGTACTGTGTAGCTATGTTAAAAGAGTAGAAAAATAGTCTCAGCAGACATTGAAATAGTTAATTGGCTTTTCTAGCCAAAAAGAGTTTGTAAAACTTTCTGAAAATTAAGAGGTGGAAGGCAAAGAGTTTTTCTCTGCATTAATGCCAAATTTTATTAACCCTTTACCTAGGCTATAAAATGTCTCTTGCAGCATCCCTCCCCCACCCACATTAGATAAGCAGCCAGAGGAAGGACAGTGATTTATTGTAATTGTCAAATATCTGCAAACATTCAGATAGTTAAAGAGTTATTTTGGTATAAAATCCTGAGTAGAGATGAGATTTGTTTTTCTGTAAAACTAGATGAAATTTTGAGAAAGGCATAAAAGCAAAATTGTTTCTGACTTTGAGATCTGTAATCTTTAATAGAAAACTTTACAAAAGAGCATTTAGAAATATTTGATGCTATCTCATGGTCTTTAATAGGGTGTACTTTTCTATTCTTATTTGTACTCATATAAAGTCAACACGTTTTTTCATGATTGGTCATTTCCATCTTAAATCTTGCTTCACTGCTCTGTTATACTGGAGAGTATAGAGAAGCTCTCAGTTAATAGGAATAGTGTGCATTCGATCCAATAAAGTTACTTTTACAGTATTTAAGAGACTAGTGGACAAGAATGAGAGAAGAGACCAGAAGGGGTCTCCTGGGCATGGTGGAGGATGAGAAGTCACAATATTTTTCCTTTATAGCTGGTTGCTTGGAGCTAAACTATGAAGTTAGCCTAATTGGAACTGTGACCGCCCCAACCCAGAATATGAACTATATTAAACAAAATTTACTTTGCCTGTTAAAAAAGTCAGCCTAGAACTCTAGTTAATTAGTCCCTATGATGACATCACTCTTCATAGAGGCCCAACTGGTACCAGCTAAGAGAACCTCTATCAGGTGAGTGAGCTGACTGCTGCCAGTCTGGGGCTCTAAGATAATGACGAGTTTGAATTTCCTCTTAGAGCTAAGTGAGAATAAAACTGGAGGCAATAAATACTCTTGGCCGAAGCCATTAAATGAAAAAGCTGGGAATTCTCCAACTCTTGACTTAAATTGTTTGTTTATCAGCTGGCGCCTAGTCTGGAGTCAAGAGCTGGAGATTTCTATCTGTGACAGAACTTTGAAACTCTTTCAGGACACTTTCATTTCAACTTAAGGTAACTTGAGTTTATAGCTTTGGCTTTAAAGATTACTAATGATTTACTCATTTCCTTACCATTTAACCAGAGTGGACTTTTTCCCAGGAAGGGATCTGTGTTTATTTAGGGCCTTTGTCTGCGGAGGGATTAAAAGGCAGCCCACCAGCATTGTGAACTTGATGGTAATAAAAGGTCACCAAAACACACCATAAAAACATTCTTACCATGGAATTAATTATACAGTGTAATTTTACAAAGCAGCTCGGTTACTCTATCCTCACCCCCAGCACCCTTACTTCTTAAACATTTCATCTTTTTAAAATCCAACCTTTGGAATAATTTAGGATTTTGGAAAATAGCTTTCTTCTCTTGACGCTTCAAAACTGAAGAAACAGTCACAAGTGGTTAATTGCTTACAGTGTTTTATGCTTTTAGACCAAGGCCATCATTTATCGTTGAACTAACTTGCTTGGGAGGAGAGGAGAGGAGTCAGAAGGGCCCGTTGGCATTTCCTAGAAGAGCGAGTTTCAAAACAGAAGCCTTGGTCAGAGTTTTTCTGTGCCACCAGATGGCATCGCATCCAAGCCTGCTTGTGAAAAACTGGATTTTAAAATGCACTCTGTTTTTGTTGTTAAGTTGTTGATAAGTCATAATATTTTTTCTAGATTTTACTTTCAAACTGGACTTAAAAATACATCTAAATGTCTTATTAAAAGAACTACAGAAAATTTTGAACTGCGCAAATGTTTTCTTCTAGGTGGTTATATTAAAATGAAAGGAAATGAAACTGGCAGAACACTTATAGAAGACTGCTGTCGCTTCTTCCTTCCTTCCTTCCTTCCTTCCTTCCTTCCTTCCTTCCTTCCTTCCTTCCTTCCTTCCTTCCTTCCTTCC
>PVKC010016331.1:0-20902 GCA_004027635.1 Crocidura indochinensis
AGAATATATAGGTAAAATTGAGATATATATATATAAAGAAAGGAAATTGAGAAAAAGGGGGAAATGATATTTGAAAAAAGAAAGTGATTAGGGAGACTATCTGTATGTTTAGGAATACATATCTTAAGATACATCATTATAAATATAGTAAGCTTATGTAGGCAATACCTACATACCCTACATACCCAAGGTACTTTTTCGTATCGTAGACTTTGGTCTGAAGATTAAGATATGATTTGCAGCATTTCAGAGTCCTATAGTGTCCTTGAGCTTTGGGTTTTACTGCAGCTGAATACGGTATCATTCAACCGTCCGCGATTTGATGGGGGTGAGAGGCGTCACAAGCTTGAGTTAGGAGGATTATTGGTTGTGGTTTCTTGCTGAGACACAAGATGAAGGATCGAGAGGGTGTCTTTCATTGAGCTGGATGGTGGTCTGTTGGGAGGGAGGGAGGTCTTGGTGCTAACAAGTTAAAAACTGAGGGTAAACAGGGTTAAATAAGGGGGAGATAACAAATCCAGGTTGGGATATGGGGGAGGGGTAGAAAGGCCTCTGGGTGTGGAAAGGCAATATAGAAGAGGAGCTATATACATTGTATAGATGAAATGTTTAAGATTAGGCTCAGTAGTCAGAGAGGACAACTGTATAGAAAGTAACGTTCACTTAGATACTGACTTCAGAGATCTATTTGAGTGCTATTCTCTATATATAGGATATTCCATTTCCTTTCCTACAAATAGTCAAGAATTAGAATATTTTTGGACGTTTTAAAAAGGGTACAAAAACCCGCATGCTTTTGAAAATGGTTGAGATAAATCTGCTTTGGCTAGCTGTCCAGACCAGCACCCACCAATACCAGTGCAAGGGACCAACTCCTGACATGTGGCTTCTCCAGGCCCAGCTCTCGCCTCTGCAGCTTTTGAGTGATGGATAGGGGCAGAGTTTCCCTTCACCCCATCCCATCCCCCCAAGGCCCAGGTTACCAGATCTGGCCATGAAGACCATTCTGGCATGGGGGAATCTGGGCCCAGTCAGTCCCGGGGTTCTTTGGCTACCTGTCCAGCCCAGTGCCCACCACATACCAATGCAAGGGACCAACTCCTGGCATGTGGCTTCTCCAGCTATATGACTTTTCTTAAACTCCATCTAAATTTATCTTTTTTATTTCAAATGTATTTATGTTCTATGCTAATGAAATGAATGAGAGGTAACCTCAATGTCAAAGTCTCAAATCAGTTTGTGTATAAACTGAAAAGGTGAAAAGTTGGAAGTATTTGTGATTATTTCCTTGTAAAAAACTTTAGAGATAGTATTGTAGCATAGATGTCCCATATCTCTTATGGACTATGATGACAATACACAAGTTTTAGAAACAGTGAATTTATCTAAAAATGTTTGTATCTAGGAGCCAGAGCAATAACTTTGTGATTATGGTTTGCCTTACACGCAGCTGATCAAGGTTATATTTCAACATCCCTAATGTACCTCTGAGATCACCAGGTGAGATATTTGAGCATATAGCCAGGAGTCAGCCCTGACCACTGCCAGGCTTGTCCCCAAGCACTTCCACCAAAATAAACCAATAGATAAAATGTGGTGTCTGATCATAATGTGTGTCCCATCCATTGAGATGTCCTACGAAAGAGAACAAAAGATCAATCTCAACAAACTCATTAATCTCTGAGTTGTAACTATAAACTCAAAGTGCAAAAACCTTCAACATTTCTATAAGAAACTGAATCCTATGGAGATTGCTTCTTGGTAGCCTGTGGGGAAACATGCTCATGAGAAGTAGCTAGAGCAGGAATCTGTGAAGTTAGCCAAATCAACCAGTTGGCCTAGGGATAAGGAAGTAGTTCATGGCCACAACAAAAATCAAGACTTAAAGTCAGGAGTCCACTCTCTGGTTCCAATTTTAGCTACAAAATAATTGTGTGACTAAGACAAAAAAAAAAAAAAACACTTCCTTCCTAGACCTTATTTTCCTTACATATAAAATTTGGAGGCTGAATTTTAAAACTTCCCATCCTTCTGTAATAGGACAATCCTATAATTCTAGAGACAAGCTATGTTAAAAAAAACTTTTATGGTGTTTGACAATGCCTTCCTTCAGTATGTTCCCATCCCAAAGTGCTTATCAGGATCCACCCAAGCCTAGCCAATAGCTTTTAATCATAGAGACATCATTTAATTACAGGTGGCAAATAAAGCATTAAATCTTAAGAGATGTATTTACTTTTGTGCATCCTAATTATTAACAGTGCCAAGAGTTTCCAGAGGAAGCTTTACATTTACCTGACAAAATTCCTGACGACACTAGATTTCTACTAATACCAGTTTATGTTTGAAGGAATGGAAATAAAGGATGTGTTCATATATGAATGTGAATTTCTCCACCAACTAATTCTCTGAGCAGAGGTTGCAAACTGCAGTTATTTTAACTCCTAAACCACACCTTTCTTATAAAACATGTACAACTAAGTACACTAGTAAAACCTGCCTAGGCCCTTAGGATAGACTATTAAAGTTTTTTTACAAGACACCACCCCCTGATGTCTGAGTGGATTGTATTTCACAACTGAAAATACTAATGTCATAATAAGATAATAATAAGATACACACCAATGTTGACCATTTAAACTCTGTCACTTATTAACCTTATTGAAAGAGAGTAAAATAATAAAAAGTCTAGTATATTTTTGTAAAGATCACATAAGAGCAGATTTGGTGGGATTGGGAGCTGGATTTCTTCCAATCCTTGATGCAAAGGTTAGATAAACATATACTCTTTTCTCATGTGAAGATCCAGAGACATTTGTTTGCTTTCAAAAGTCTAAAATCAAAGGAAAAAAAAAAACAGCACAGACAGTCACATTGATTGATGCAATAATCACACTTAGAAATTCAAGGATTGGTTAAGATGAAATATTTATTGTAACTAAAGTATATAGCCTGATCACAGGAGTTGTAAAAGAAAGAAAAAGATTCCAGAAGAGACCATCTTCAATAGTGCAACCACTTACACTAAGAAGCAATGGAGAGAATTTTTACTTCATTTGTAAGATTGTTTTTTGTGAGTTTCAGTTGTCAAACTATTTTCAGTAATGATATTTCAATGTAAGTCTGTAAAAAAAAAAGGTAGCTTTTTCTCTCTCCTCTCTCTACATATATTCTTGCCTGGAGGCAACATTAATTGTAAATTAATGTCTCAGAGAAACTAGTTTTAATAGTGCATGATCACTTGAAGCTAATTTCTCAGCAACCAGGTCATATTGCCAAGATCCTAGCTTTTGACCCTCTCTCTAATTGCAAAAATAGGTGCGATGAGGCGGCTTATTAAGCATTTTTAAAAAAGTTTTTTGCCTTCAGAAGAGTAGTTTTAATAGAACTCTGCATGATTTCCTGTTTTGATAAAGAGAACAATGCTGGCATGTTCTAGAACACTCTTTGATACAGAATTCTTTGACATCTGCCAACTGTAAAAATTAAATGGTAAGAAAATGATCATTTTGACCAGCTTCTTTGATGAATATAAGTATGCTTGTCATAAGATGACCATTCAAGGCTGCACAAGGAAAACAGAAACCATGGAAAAGTAATACACAGAGTGGCTAAATTAAAAATGGTAAACTGAAATGCAAAGGGAAATATAACATTATTAACTTCAGCTTAGTAACTTCAGGAAGCAATCCAACCCAAGGCCTATAACCAGAGAACAAAGAGAAGAATTAAAGGTATTAAAATTAATAACCCTACATTTCTCCCAGGGATATGATCCAGAACTTCCTTTTTTTTTTTTTTTTTTGTCAACTTGGAGAACTTAGAGAACCTCCTCAAGGAGCTGGAAAACAAGTCTTTGAGAAAGAGGCAGTTTTTCAGGCATGGATACTTGAAAAAGGAGAAAGGATGAGACTTGATAACCCTGTTTTTTTTCCCCCAAGGTAATGTTTATAGGAACGGAATGAAAAACAGGAACAGGTTGATTTCCTCGGAGTTGCCTTCTACCGCCACCTATTGACAGAACCCAGTAGAGATCGCCATGACCAACGGAGAATTTTTGTTTCTTCCCAGATCTGCTGTACAAGGAATGGTTTTAATGTAAAGAAAACAGTTCAATAGCTCCTACAAACTTATGTGTAAGTGCCTAAAATGTTATTCACATTCCCACTTTATAAGAAATGTGTAAAGTGCAAGAAATCTTGTACAAAATTAAATGAAAGAAAACATGTATATGAAAGATATAAACAAAAAAACATTACTTTTATTCTTTACCAAAACTCTGTCCCAAAGTCCTATGCTTGATGTCATCACCTCATTATATCAGAAAAATAGCACTGAATTTTATTTTTACTTTTTTTCAGGCACTATGATTTACAAAACCATGAACAGAAGGATTTCGTGCATAAAACAATCTTTGTTGGCAAGTATGTGGTGAAAGAGCACTCTTCTGCAGCTGGTGAAAATATTGTCTAGTCTAATCTCTATGGAAAAGTTTGGAGGTTCTCAGTTCTATATACTCTGCTTGGAACTGCCATATGACCCAGAAATTCCACTTTTAGAAATCTATCCCCAGGACATAAAAAGCATTCTTTCAAAAGGACATATGCGCACCATTATTCATTGCAACACTCAGTACAATAGCTAAGATTTACAATCAGCCTAGAATTCCAATAACAGATGACTGGATCTTGAAGATGTGGTATCTATACACAATGAAATGTTACACAGCTTTAATGAATAATGAAATCATGCAATTTACTGCCACATGGATAGAACTGGAAGATATGATGCTAAAAGACAAGCCAGAAGATGAAGAATAAAGCCAGGATATCGCTTATAAGTAGTACTTAGAATAACTAGATGAAATAATGCAATGGTTTAAAGATGGCCTATATTACTGTTGGCCCCACAGTATAGGGAAGAGAAGTTGCAATTGAGTGCATGCTCCAGAGTGTTGATTCTGTGGGTAGGTAAGGTGTTTGCCACCTTGGGATTGATATCGTTTAACCTGAAGATCCCTCAAATAAACACCAGGATAAATTTCTCAGTGAATGGCCAGGAGTAGCTCCTGAACATCACAACATTTTGTCCAAAAATGGAAAAAATAGAGGGAAAGGGGAAGACAGAAATAATGGGTGTTAATGTTCAAGGGGACACGGATACATTGTTGATTTTAAGGAATGATAGATCTAAGTATCTGATACAAAGTCAACAACACTAAAGTCAGAAATCACTTTTTTTAATAAATTTCTTTACTTAAGCATCATTATCACAAACATGTTTGTAGTTGGGTTTTATTTATATATATAGTTATATATAACTATATATAACTATAACTATATATAAACACTGAATATATATATGTTTATATATGTTATATATATACTTATATATATATATATATATATATATATATATATATATATATATATATATATATATATATATATATATATATATAAACACTGAATCACTCTTGGCAGCCTCAGGAATTATATGGGATCCTGGAATCAAACCCGGGTCTGCTGCATGGAAGCTAATTGCCTTATCCACTATACTATTTCTTCAACCCTGTTTTTTGTCTATCTGGCTTCACCCAGCAAAATACTCTTCATTCACATCCATATTGTAAACATTATATGATTTGTATCCTTTCTAATAGCCAACCAGTATGTACAAATGCTACAGATCCTTTATGCAGTCATCTATGCACTGCACTTAGGCTTTCCAGATTTAGTCTATCGTGAGCAGTTCTATAATGAACATAGTAATGCAAAGATCTTTTCTGTTAGAGTTTTTGAGCACTTACGGTAGAGGACAAGAAGTGTAACTGCAATATCATTTGAAAGCTCAATTCTTAATTTTTGAGAAGTGTACTTTTGTTTTTATAAGTAGTTGAAATAGTAAATATTCTCACCATTTGTAAATTAGGACTCCTTTTCCTCATACTTGCCAGCATGGTTGTTTTTGTTCTCTGTAATGTGTGCCAGTCTCAATAGTATGAAATTGATATATATATATAATATATTATTTAATAACTTTTGATTAGAGCTTGATAAGTTATACAGATAATTTTTCAAATATCTTTCAAACATCTATCAGTGTCATTGAGGGATTTCTATTTATCTTTCTCACCATGTTTTGTTGGTGGGTTTTATTTTTTTGACGTTAAGTTCTACCAGGATTTTTTTGATATTAAGTTCTGTCAGTATTTTATTTTTCTTGAACGGTAACCCTTTATCAGTAGAGCAGTGGAAAAATATTCTTTATGCACCCTGTGAAGTCTATTTTTATTCTGGTCATTTGTTTTATGATTGTTCGTTTTTTCAGTTCATAACTTCATAGTTAGATGTAGCCCCCTTTGTTTATCTTAGCCTCTACTTCCTTAGACAATGTCCTTAAATCATGGAAGATGCTGCTAGATTTAAAGTCATGAAATGTACCTATGTTTTTTTGAAAACAGTGAATGTATTTAGCTCTGATATCAAGGTTTTAAATCTGGTTTTATTTTATTTTTTGTGCGGTGTTACATAAGGTATGGATTTGATTTTTTTTGCAATTGAACAGCCAGTTTACCCAGTTGTTGAAAAGGCTTTCCTTGTCTCAGTTCAGACTTTTTGTTCTTTTATCTAAGATTGCCTGAAGATCTTTTTTTTTTTTCAATTCTATTCTACCTGTCTGAGAGTTTGTCTTTATTCCAGTACTCACTGTTTCAACCATTACAACTGTATGGTATGTTTTGAAGTTGAGGAAATAAAAAACTTTCTTCTTCTCTTTACCTAGGACTGTTTTGACTACTAAAGGTGAGTTTATTGCTCCATATAAATTTTAACAGCATTTGATAGGTTGACTTTTTTTTAATGCTATGGGTATTTTTATAGAGATTGAATTGAATTTGCACAATACTTTGGACAAGATTTAATTCTGGCAATGTAAATCATTCAGTAAATTTTCAGATAGATACACATAAGGAATCCTCTAAGTTTATGATCTAATTTAAGTGTAGACACCAATTTCCAAAGTAAGACTAATTCATTGTTAAAAATAATAAAAAACTTTAAGACACAGGTAAGAGTTAGGATTGCCTAAAGGAAGTTGAGTGGTTCAATATACACATCGTATAAAGCACTACATTTTGATTCCCTAGGGTGTTAAAATTTTAGTATCATAGAAGTTGAGCTGATATTATGTATTAGAATTTTAGAATGTTGTAGAGCACAGTACCCTCAGCAACTTCTGAAAAATGAGAATATAAAAAAAACACCTGAAAGCAAACTTTTAAAACACTACTAAAACATTTTCTCTTGGGGGAAAAAAAGTTTCCATGTGAAAGCATTGAATTATGTCCATATGTAAATACATTGCTAGTTCACCAGAGGCTTCACATTATTGAAGAAAGAAACAGAGTAGAATAGATTATCTCTAACAAGAAGATAAGGTATCCAATTACTTATCCAAACTCACTACTCAGATATGAAATCTTCCTTGACCTGACAGATTGACTGAACAAGATCAAGACACACATAGTGGAATTTTTGCAACATAGAATAAATGCCAAGAGCTTAGAAAAAGTGTCTTTTTATCTTTTTTTAAATATATCCTACCAAATCCTAACTCATAGCCCACCAATAAATGAAATCTGAAATCCATCCCATTTCATTAAACCATACAGCTACAGTTATTATTTATATGAAAAATCTGAGTTTATAATTATGCAGACTGGCATTAAAATGTTAAAATGTATCATTGCCTAAAATTGTGTAGGGTTATTATCTTTTCTTTTACAATCTTTTAATATTTGCGTTTTAATATAATATACTGGGAAGGGCAAAGCAAAACAATATTTAGATATCACTTCACATTAGTAAAACTGGAACACATCGCAAAGATTTTAAAAAACAGTATTCTTGGGCCTGGGAGATAGCATGGAGGTAAGGCGTTTGCCTTTCATGCAAAAGGTCATCGGTTCGAATCCCGGTGCCCCATATGGTCCCCCGTGCCTGCCAGGAGCAATTTCTGAGCATGGAACCAGGAGTAACCCCTGAGCACTGCCGGGTGTGACCCAAAAACCAAAAAAAAAAAAATAGTATTCTCCACTTTTTACACAAAGGTGCCTCCCACCCTGGACATATGCCATGTGGATAAAACTCATTCTCCACGAGATTGGACAGTGTTAGTTCATTCTCAAAACCCAGATACCAAACGTAGAACTGAAAAAGCTTCCTTCAACAACACCAGGAACTGAGCTCCTTTGGGAGAATTACTTGTGCCAGTGTTAATATGACAATGAGGACAGCGAGGAAATGACAACTTGACCTAAGTCTAGGAGATTCTATCACATCACCTAACACTAAGTGGAAATCAGAAGATGTATCGTCCTTTGAACTATGAAAAATAAGAGCATTAACTACAGAAAACTGACTTTGACAAACTTGACTGGGCAAAACTTACCTTGAGACCAATAAGGAAAACCCTATCCTAGGCTGTAGCCCAGAACTCTTACAAAAACCAAGAGGCACAATTTTGATAACAGAGACTGAGCAGAACCTTTGAAACCATAATATCCTAGACTTCAACCGAGCAAAAACAGGGAGCACATGATACAGGAGACTGAACACACCAACAATGATGGAACAGAACCTCTAGAACAGTAAAGACTCTATCCTATACCTTGTCCTAGGACCTACACAAATACCAAGATTGCTAGCTACAGTGACCTGATTTTCTCATCCACAACTGAGAGGAAAGTTTCCTGACACCACCAAAAAAAAAAAAAAACCCAAAAAAACAAAAAACAAAACAAACAAACAAAAAAATCAACAACAAAAAAAGGAATATGGCAATGAGTATGTATGGAGCTAGTGGTTGTTTCCATGACAGTATGCTTCAAGAGTGGAGAAACCCTGACTAGGCCACAGGAATTTTCTTCCTTCCCCAATACTTACTGTGCCATAAAAAAAAAGAAAAAAAAAGAAAAAAAGTGGGGGGGAACACCGAACCCTGCCATTCCAGCATACCTTTTTCTTGTTTTGTTTTGTTTGTTCTTGATATTATTTTTCTTCTCTTTTTTTTTCCAATTTTTCTTTCTTTTTCACTCTTGTGGATATTATATGGTGATTTTTTATTGGGTAGTTGATACCAAATTTTTCTTCTCTTTTCCTTAACCTTCTCATCTCCAACAGAATTGCATAACTTGAATCATTCAGCCTTGTAAATTGAAGAGGGAAAATGATGATATCAGGACCAGTCCTACGAACATGTAGTGAAAATAAAAAATGATCAACTGGAACACCATACCCAAAGTCGATGACAACCCCTATCTACAACAAGCTTTAAAGTAGAGACCAGTTGAACTAGTATTCTGGGGTTGGGGGTAAAGGAGGGAGATAAGAGAGATATGCTGGGAACAGGAGTGGAGGGAGGACAACATTGGTGGTGGAAATGCCCTTCATTCATTGTCACTATGTACCATAAATAATTCTGTGTAATGCAGTTCAGTCACAATAAAAAATAAAAAAATATAGTGTTCTCAATAATGTGTGGAAAAAGAAATTATCATTCACTGCTGTTATGAAACTCAACTGGTCTATTCTTTTTGAAGAACAATATGGACACTTCTCCTAAAACTAGAAATTAGTATTTTTCATATAGTCCAGTAATACTTTTTGGCATTTATCCCAAGGCCCCAAATCTCTATTCATAAAAGACATTTGTAACTTTTATATCCATTGTATCACTATTCACAATAGCCAACATCTGAAAACAGTACAAGTATTTAAGAGCAAATAACTGAATATGGAAACTATACACTAGAATATTGTTGAGCTCCAAGGAAAGATTAAAATCATTCAATTTGTGGCTATGTGGAAGGATCAGGAGTGTATTATGTTGAGTGAAGTTAGCATGGAGCAGTGCATATATAGAATAGCTTCCTTCATTTGTGGGATATAATATAAATATAGAGATAATAAAGAAACAACAAAATCTATCAAGTCTGATAATTGGACTTTAATAAGTTTATCACTGTAGGAGGAATGGAGAAAAGGGATGATAATGGGACATGATGGAGGGAAGCTGACACTCTGGCGAAAGGTGAGGGGTTAGAATTAATTTTGCACACAATCCCTCCATTATCAAAACTATAAATCATGGTACCTAATATAAAATTTGAAAAAGTAAGAATTCAGGCTTCTGGGGGTAGTATAAAAATTTTTAAATAGTTTTTTCTTCAATTCTATCTTTCAAATGCCTTCTTTTTCAGTAAACTTTCTAAATTCCTATATAAACAGTTAAATCATAACATCAAAAATCATGCTATGTAATCTGAAAGCCCAATGTGGTAAAAGTGGTAGGTGAAGCAGATCATGCCAAATTACTAGTAGCATATTTTTGTTGTTTTGAGTTTGGGGAACAAACATGGCAGTGTTTAGGGCTTACTCCTGATTCCATGCTTAGGAATCACTCCTAGCGATTTGGAAAAACCCAAATGTGTTTCTGCAAATCAAACCCGTGTCGTCTGAATGCAAAATAAGTGGTTTCCCTGCTGTACAACATCTCCAGGGGTGATACTTTAATAAGAATGGAGATTTAACTATATGATTTAACCCTGGAAGCTTTAATGTCAACAGCTCTCTGATGGTCTCCAAATCTCAAATGTTTTATTGATGCCTGAAATGGATACAGACAGGGTACTCTCAACAATTCGATAAGTATTACAAGACATTTGGTAAATAGGTATATCTTTGGAGCAGCTTTTGAGTACACAGATTCCAGTGGAGGGGTTGAAAGACTTCAAGTGCTTGAAACCAACTGACAGCTCAATTAACAGTCATGCTCTCTAGGTTGCTTCCCCAGAGTTTTGACATAGCTGTATGGCAGTTCACATGGGATCCTATAACTATGTGATCCCCAGAGGAGGTTATTATAGGAGACAGTAGAGATTAGCAGTACAGAAAGAGAGACAGAACACATGAATTATGCCCAGAACCTTGCTACCAATTCTCTGTGGGATTTTACAGAATTCCTAATACAAACCCAGTGCGCATATCTCTCATTCATAAAATAAATAAAGGGCTAACATAAATCCAGCATTCATCAACCCAGGCCAATGCTCTGGAAAATTCCATTCAATTTTATAGTCAAACACCTGCAGAAATAAAAAATTAAAAACTTGCATTTGTTTATTTCTTGGTTTTCTCCCATCTCAGAGGGTAAAACAAGACTAGCTAGTTTCATTGAAAATTAAATTAATTTAGTCATTTTAAGGTCAATAGTGATATATAAAATTAAAATAATTTAGTCATTTTAAGGTCAATGATGATATATAAATTATTTCTACAAATCATTTCTTTTGTTCCTCTTATTTGTTCAGAGGCCACCTATGTCGGTGCTCAGAAGTTATTCCTAGTTTTGTGCTCAGGAGGGATCCCTGGTGTAGCTTAGATAAATTCCATAACAAGTAAATCAAATACTTTAACCCCAGTAGTATCTCTTCAAACCTTTATAAATAAAACTCTTTTCAAAATATAAATTATATATATGTATATATTATATACATTATAAATACATTTTTTAAGTTTCTAAATGTATGTGATTTTATAAAGAGTTTGTATAGAGTAGTGGTCAAAATTTTGGACTTGATTACATTCTGTGTTAGATGGTCTTGGATGATTTGAATTTTTCTATTCCCTTATTTCTCATCTATAAAACAATAGTTGCAATAATGTTTATTCCAACAAATGATTAAGGGGGAAATGAGACAATATATACTTTCAAAGATAAAAAATATGAGGGGCAGAGTGATAGTACAGTAGGTAGGGCAGTTCACCTTGCACTCACCTTCCTGCTAATCTGAGTTTTAATTCTTGGCATCTTATTATGTCCCCTGAGCACTGACATTGTAAGCATTATCAAATGTGGCTCCCAAACCAAAATAGTAATAATAAATAAAAATGAACCAACCACAAGCAAATACAGCAATTATTAATTTTTAGTTACTACTACTATTTTTGTCACTTATTGTATTAGTAGTAGTATCATATTATTGTTATTATTATTAGATGATTATGGGAACAGGTTCACATCAATATTTTTAAAAATGTTTCCTTTAGAAGTACTGTAAAGCAAGCAGTGATGCCAACCACTTAAACATTAATGGTAGTTTAGAAAGATGAAAGAGAATGCTTAGTCAAAGGAACTTGCCACCTAAAAAAAATACATAGAAACTCAGAACCACCTGGGAATCAGATGATTCTGTTGTATAAGTCAAAGTGGTCATTCACAGCAGTGCCAGTTGTGAAAGATTAAGGGACATTAATTATTTTTTTTTTGCTTTTGACGTCTTGTAACGATCATTATCTGCTCCTTGCCAAGAAATAATAATAATGCACAAATACTAGTCCAGTGACTTCAATAATAAGTGTAAACTTAATCCTGAGGGCCATGAAGATCTGTTGGCACTTCTTTCCTATCTTCAGATATGTTTCTCATATTTATGATAATATCACTTATAGTAATGACTGTTTATATAAGTACAAAGAAAGATAAAAATAGCCATCATTGTTTATAAAGTGCTCTGAAAGAATGTCTGTTGTCTATACACAATTTAAAAATCATTTTTTCTGTAAACTCCAATATCAAAAAATTCAGTCAATTTTGTCATTGAGGTGGAGTGGTGGTATTAAACCAAGAAATATACAGTTAAATATATAGATCTATTCTTAGTTAAATATATAGATCTATTCTTATTGAGTGAGTATATAAACATGCCACCTAAAGCCTACATACTTCATTTACTTTTTGTAACAATATGGTTAATACAATCTACCTGGAAGTGTTCTTAATCAAGATCAGAAATAGAATATACAAAATGAATTAGAATTTTCTTAGTACTATATTCTTCTATTAGAACTATATATATATATATATATATATATTAGTACTCTATATATATTAGTACTATATATATTAGTAACTAATATATATCATTATAGCTATATATATTAGAACTATATTTATTAGTACTCATTTTATACCCTTCTTTGTAACTTATATTAATAGTAATATAATAGTTGTTAACTAATGATTAATGCTCAGCATTGCTAATATAAGAATTTTACGGGAGCCGGGAGGTGGCGCAGGAGGTAAGGTGCCTGCTGCCTTGCCTAGGACGGACCACAGTTCGATCCCCTGGTTCCCATATGGTCCCCCGTGCCTGCCAGGAGCGACTTCTGAGCGCATAGCCAGGAGTAACCCCTGAGCATCACTGGGTGTGGCCCAAAAAAACAAAAGAAAAAAAAGAATTTTACTTTGCATTCTGAAGGTTGTATATGCTCTCAGTCCCATCACCTGCAAAATTCGAAATTAGGTATTACCTAGGCTACTTGTTAAATTATCATAGTAACTGAAAACATATTCAAAATATTAACACTTCATAAAACTAAATTGATATGATTTAAGCATACATACTTAACAATTTTTATGAAAAGACATTTGTATTTATTTTGTTCTTTATTTGGGGTATACTCTGTGGAACACAGAGCTTTTTACTGGTTTTGCTATCAGAAATCACTCTTGGAAAATTTAGAAGATGGAATAAAAGCATTCCAATTTACTGTTCTTTGACCTCTATGGTTTTCTTTAATAAAGAATGTTTTTATTTTGTATCCTCTCCAACAAAAATTATAAGTTACTATGAAATGGCATGTTACTTCTATGTTGTCAAAATAAAGACAACAAGTTTTGTGCACATTTTATTAGGCTATTAGAAATGAATGATATACTCAGCAAGCCTTCCAAACTAATCAGACTGACATTTGCAAGGGACTTGCTTATTGGGGAAGGATGAAAGCATAAAGAAAAAAATTGTAATCTATTTTCTGTATTCTGACACAAGAAATTTTAATATACTTTAACACTGTCTGAATTTCTTTGTATTACATAAATCACTGGATTTGTTTTATAGACACACAAATAAGAAACAAATTTCTGTTACATTATTAGTAGTTCACAGGGAAAGTATAAAATTCTTTTCTTTTGAGACTATAAATTTGTGGATTTAATCAAAGGATAGCTCAAGAGAGATTGCCTTATTGTGTTTTATTAGGATGTAGTTGAGAACAAGAGAGGTTATTTCAAGGGACATAGATACAAAGATGTATTTGAATTATGTGTTCTCACTATATAAAGAAACTTGTTTAAGTTAAAATAAATTATGTGCAAGAAATGAGAACAGCAAGATGATATTAAAGAAGTTATATTCTTGTTACAACTTTTGGGGTACCTATGTGTCATGTTAAAAGGAGGTATAGAGTGGGGGGAGAAACTGGCTATGCTTTGTACCTTGGACCATAGATGACTTTACAGCCACCAAAAAGATTGTGCAAGATTGACACAGATGTAAGATATACAAACGTAACATACCCAGTGACAATGGGGAATGACTTTTCTAAAAAGACTGAGCCCTAGCATTTTGTATGGTTACCTGAGCACTGCCAGAATTGCTTGCTCACACAATCAGAAATAGCCCTGAGTAAGAAGAGCATGCCCCAAAACAAAAGAGAGACTAAATGTTGAAACACACACGCGCACACACAGAGGAGATTGAGGCAGAAATATAAAAAGACATAGAAAAACATTGAGAGAGTCACGAAGACAGAGAGAAGCAAAGACACAGGGTCAGGAAAGAAACAAAAAGCACAGATAGAGATGCTGATAAAGAAACAAGGAGAAAGATACATATACCTGAAACCAGTACAAAGTGAGAGACAGAGAGAGATTCAGAGAGAGACACAGACAAAAAGAGAGCAAAACAGAGGAGCAGTAAGAGAAACAGAAAAAAAACTGGTTTTCTTTTTTATATTAAATTTTTATTTTACTTATTATACTGCAGTTACAATACTATTAATGATAGGGTCTCAGGTATGCAATGATCCAAGACCATTAAATACATGGAGCATTATTCAGAAAGTTCACTTTCAAATACTGACTTAAAAAAGGTGATTTAAAGGGTTGGACAATACACCTTTCAGAGTTTAAGATGTACAACCCAATAAGTAACTCATTTTTTTTTTTGCGTTGTTTCCAAGAGTTAGGTTAAGACAAAATAGCAGAGAAAAAGTATTGCCCATTCAAAATTAGAATAAAACCTTTTTGTGGGGATGGTGAAAATAAGGATAGAATGTGGGAATTGTCCATTTCCTGGAGATCAACAAGGGAATATGTCAGTAGTAGAAAATGCAAAGTTCTGGACCTGATTTTAAGAAGAACTCAGGTAAAATACTTGGAAACCTGTGTTTGCTGCACTTATCAAAGTGTAACATAGTTATTTCTACCCTGCTTTCTTACACACAAGATTGTAAATTCCTTAAATAAATGTCATACGCTAACTTACACACGACCAATCTAGATTTGATGTCTAAAACCCCAGATGGTAGTCCAGAGAACTGTCAAGAGTAATTCCTGAGTGCAGACTCAGAAAGCATCCCGGAAATTTCTGGGTGAGACTTCGCAAATAAATGTGATTTTAAATTCTCATGTGATTTATGAGGCTCTGAAGTAAGACTGATTGACTCCAGAACTATCAACCCTAAATACCAGAGTCTTTCCCTTTGGGAACTAAGGATATGTTCATCAGAAAATGCTTTCTAGTATTCCTGGTTTTTGTCCAGAAAATCTAGCACTGCCACCTGGCAACAATATGTGAAATAAAAATGTCTTGAAGCATTGTCAAATGTCCCTTGGAGTTCAAAATCATTATATCTGAGAACTAATACTGGGTACCCTACTATAAAATCATTTCCACCACGTAAGTGATATCCAAGACATTGAAAAAAAAAGCCCTTTTAGGTGACTGCTAAAATTTTAGGTGATAGATGTTTAGAATTTTAAGGTTGTGAGGCATTTTAATTCTTATTCTTGCTTCTTTATTTCACATAAATCAAGATTTTGAGATTTAGACAGATAAGATTGGGTATAGAAGTTTGTGCGTGCTTTGCTCAATGTTCGTAGACTTAACTCTCCAGAAAAGATCTAGTTGATCCCATACTCAAGTCAACTGACTTGAAAGTCCCAACTAAATAATAAAGCAAATAGAATTGAATTATGGTTCCAATGTGAAGATGGCAAGCTTAGAAATGGTAATTTTTTAATGAATCATGATTATTAGTAAGGTACTTTGTTGCTTCCTTTAGAAAGGTAACCACGTCACCACAAAGAAAGATTTTGGGGTTAGACAACTTAATATGCCTGAAGCCTATAGATGGTCTTATGGCAAGATGCTTCATGGGTAGGATCTCCCTGATTTTAGGCCAAAAGTTTTTCTTTTCTATTTTCCCCAACTTTTGCTATGACTATGCAAAAAAACTGTCATCCCCTTTCTTCCTCTTCTTTTATATCTTTTCTCTTTTTTATCTTTTAAATAGGGACTCCAGTCTTTTTCATAAAATCTTGGGCCATGGATTACTTTGTTTTACCACATATTTCTGCATTTTTCCCTATAAAACTAAGAAGAAAGGAAAAATGAAAGGCTGGGGCCAGATGCCAAGTGATTTCAGATGCACTGATGGAGAAAATTGAGATCAGAACTGAATAACCAAGCCAAAGTCAATAATAATAGAATCAAGACACCTGGATTTTTACAATCTACACTTAAATAAACCTGTTATACTGGTAGGCCAGGGGGCAAAGGGTGGTGGTACTGTATAGGATGCACTCTGGGAACACTGGTGGAGGGAGGTTGATATTGGTGATGAGAATGACCCTGACTTGCTGTATATCTGAAACTCAACTATGAAGTACTTTGAAGATCACAATGGTTTCAATTAAATAAATAAATAGCTAGATAAATAAATAAATAAAAGATCCAAGTCTTTGCTTTCCTGAGGACATACAGATTTGATCACCAGGGGGCAGTTCAGTTACTAGCTTTCAGATTTTTTTTTTGTTTGTTTGCTTCTGGGTCACACCCAGCAGTGCTCAGGGGTTACTCCTGGCTCCATGCTCAGAAATTGCTCCTGGCAGGCACAGGGGACCATATGGGGCACCGGGATTCGAACCGATGACCTTTTGCATGAAAGGCAAATGCCTTACCTCCATGCTATCTCCCAGGCCCCTAGCTTTCAGATTTTTAAGGTGGACAGTCCAAAAAATCACTCGGGTGTTTTTTATTTCCAAGAGTTAGGTTCAGGACATTAAAAGCAGAGAAAATATATTGCTCACTCAAAATTAGAATAAAATGTTGTTGTGGTAGGTGAAAATGAGGATTGAAAAGAGAGTGGTTTTAGCCCCTTGGTATTATCTGAAAATAAACGAGGGAATATTTTCAGAAGTACAAAATGCCAAAAAAGATCTGGGCCTTATTTTGAGAAAAACTTGGGTAAAATACTAGAAACCTGTGTTTACTGCATTTATCAAAGAGTATCATAGTTATTTCTACCTTGTTTTCTTACACACTAAATTGTAAATTTTTTGAATAACTGTCAGGACTCAATCATAACAGTAGGCCTATATATTATGCTCATGCTATTTCATATCAGAGATTATATCCTGCATGGTTTTATTTAAATCTCCTTTATCTTTAAAATTAGAGCATCTCTGTATGACAGTATATTATCTTATGGAAATTTTAAGACAACACTGGTTCTTAAATTAGAAGCATGATGCATGACTAATTTGTCATTTTCAGTCAGAGCAAAAGCTGTACCTATCCTGAATAGAACTAAATTCATCCATTACAGAGGCAATCAGCCCTGGATAACAGACACCTGACTGTAGGTTTAACTACTCAAGTCTTTTTCTTATAAGGCTGAAGGAGAAGTGGGAAGCCAGAACTGATAGAACAGTCAAGATGTCACTTAAACTTCTGATCAAACTCTAGTCTCCATCTTTCTCTTCCTTTTCCCAGATACCTATTCTACCTTCAGGTACCACATCTACATAGGCAATATAAAGGAGAAAGGATAAACAGCTAAAGAGAAATACTAGCAAGTTTTACCACTTCTTTCAAAAGTGATTTTTTTTCTGATTTATCTATTTTTTACTCATTAACCAGAATTACCTTACATATCCCAATTACAGAGGAACAGGGAAATGGATAACAATTTATGGCCAATCATATAGTTTTCTAGAACAAAATAGGAATTGGGTGGACTCAAAAATAACCATGCTTCCAACATTGATGGGTATTTCAAAATTCATTACTGAGTAAGCAAGAGGAAACATTTGTCTTTTTTTTTAAAGATTAACTATAGATATATAGACAGATTAAATAGATTGGACTATATATACTACATATACTAGTTTCTTTAGCTCAGAGGGTAGGAAATTTACATTGATGTGGCCAGTCTGAGTTTGATCCCCCAAAATCCATATGTTCTCCTGAGCAATACTAAGAATAATTTCTGAGGGGATAACAAGAAGTAACCCACAAGCACTGTGATCTGTGAACTCAAACTAAAATCAAAATAGATGTGGACATAGAGATAGAATTTGATAGATATCTCTAGTGACTGCTATCTCTACCTACATATCTAAGTAAATGCATATATATTAAATATGCACCTATTTATATACACACATGTATACTTTTATTTAAAAATTAATTAAATTTGCATTTCGTTTTAATTAAGTAACTTTTAGCTAACATCTTTTGATTTTATTTTAGACACTGATTAATGTTAACAATACTGTTAATGATAGTATTATATACAAGTAATGCTGAACCTACATTATCTACCACAATGCACCACTATCTCAAACAACACTGACCCCAGTACAAGTTACCATGGCCAGCTCAGTTCTGAGGAACAAAACTCATGCTATGTTGCCTTTGGTCAATTGGTTTTCCCTTATAATATTTTATATCAGATAATAATCCCTCATTTGAGATTTCATGTTTCTCCTTCTGGCTTAATCCATTTAGCAGGACAACCCACATATTTGTCCACAAAGAAAAATTTGCTTAAGTTTGTCCTTTCTTATAGATAACTTCCATCGCACATATATACTAGTTTCTTTAGCCAGTGTTTAGTTTTTTGACACTTGAGCTGTTTCCAGTTTTTGGCTATTACTTGTAGTGCTGAAATGAACATAGAAGTGCAAATATCTTTTCTGAATAGAGTTTTTGATTCCAAGAAGTGGAATAGTTGCATACATTCTTCATTATTTTAAGAAGTGTTTGTTTTGTTTTTGAGAAATTCAATTATTTGTTTCATAAGAAGTACCCATGATATTTTCCGTGGGGCTGGAAAGATAGCATAGAAGGACGATGGTTCAAATCCCAGCATCCCATATGGTTCCCAGAACCTGCCAGGAATAATTTCTGAGCATAGAGCTAGGAGTAACCCCTGAACACTGCCCGGTGTGACCCAAAAATTAAAAAAAAAAATATGTTAGAAGTAGTTGAAATTTGCACTGGCAGTAGACAGAGACACCTTTATTTCTGCATTCCTTCCAACACTGGTTATCTTTGTGATGTACACCAGTGATATTTGTGTGGGGCGATATCTCACTAGTACTTGTGTTTGAATTTCCCTAATGTTAAGTGATAAAGAGCAATTATTATACACATTTTGTCCACATGTATGTGTTCTATGAGGAAGTTTCTGTTCAACTCGCTCCCCCATTTTTAATAAGTTTGGTTGCTTTTTCCTTGTAAATAACTTCATGTGCTTTATATATGTTGGCTTTGAACCCTCCATCAATGAGTTATGGGCAAAAATTCTCTCTCGGTCTGTGGAGTGTTTTTGTATTTAATTCTGTTTTCTTTTTCCACAATGCAGAAGACTCTTAATTTGATGAAGTCACATCCATTATCTTTACTATTATTTCCTTGATAAATATTAGTGAATTATTGAAGATACCTCAAGATTCAATGTCACGAGGTGCTCTACCATTGCAGTCTGTAATATAATCTGAGTTCAGTCTGATAACAAAGACCTGAATCATATTGCTTTAACTTCTGTGCACAGAGTAAGACCAGTGTCTGAGTTCATTATCTTCTACATCAATTGACCAGTTTTCCCAAGGCCATTGTTGAAAAGGCTTTCCTTGCTCTATTTCATACTCTGCTTATTTTTTTGAAGATTATCTGTCTGTATAACTTAAGATCTATCTCTAAGCTCTCAGTTCTATTTTATTGGTATGAGAGTATGTTTTATTATATTGGTATGAGAGTATGCACTGTTTTTGAACTATGGATTGGTAGAAAAATATAAATTTGAGAAAAGCAAATCCCCCATTTTTTTCCTCTAGAAATTCAGGACATGTTTATTACCCCATATAAATCTCAACAGCATTTTATTTATGTCTAAAGAAATGTGATGAGCATTTTTATAAGGACTAAATTGAAGCAGTATACTGTTTTGGGTAGGATTTTCATTTTAGCATTATTGATTCTATCTTCTTTACCATGAACAAGGAATGTGTTTTCATTACATGTGTCTTCCTGTGTTTCTTTTAGTACTGATTTATATAGCTATAGCTGTCTTTATATAAGTCTTTCACACCTTTGGTTAAGCTGATTCTCAGATATTTGATTTTTGAGCTATGATTGCAAATGGGAAATTTTAAAATTTTATCATTTCTCTTTAATTGTTTTCATATAGGTATGTCATGGATTTCTGTCTTGATTTTGTAGTCTTCCTCATTAATGTCTAAATTTACTGTCTAGTTAGGGTATTCTTTTATAAAGAATACCTTTTTTTATTTATTTTATTTTATTTTATTTTATTTTATTTTAACACCTTGATTACATACATAGTTGTGTTTGGGTTTCAGTCATGTATAGAACACCACCCATCACCAGTGCAACGTTCCCATCACCATTGTCCCAAATCTCCCTCCTCCCCAACCACCCCCCGCCTGTACTCTGGACAGGCTCTCCATTTCCCTCATAGGTTCTCGT
>PVKC010016332.1:0-20784 GCA_004027635.1 Crocidura indochinensis
ATAGAGGTATACCTCAATTATGATTTTATAATAAATAAATGTAGCATTTTCTTCATAGTTATCAATGTGAAGTATGAATTATAATATTGGGAAATTTATTTAGTATAAAATAATAATGTCCCATAGTCTTTCAGTTTTCATACTGCTGTGTATGTAAACATTTTAATGGAATTATTATGTTACTGACCCTACTCTGATCCGTGATTGTGCCCTACCCTAGGGTGTGACCTGGCATTCTGCTCCCACCCTAGGGTGGTACCTGATTCTGCTCCCACCATTGGATGGTACCTGATTCTGGGGGATAAAAACAAGGGTCTGAAGAAGGCGAGTGGCTTTTTGGCTGGAACTGATACTGAGGCTTTTGGCTTCAATCTTGTCCTCCGAATAAAGTTAATATTTCCACAAGTCTGACTGTGCGAGCTGTTTACCCGCCGCTTCACCTCAGAACCACCGACTAAACAGGGTGGCAGACGCGTGCTCCCAGCTGGAGGGGAAAGACCTCATCCTCCATCCCTCCATCAGTCAACCTTTTCAGGGGCTGAAATGCAACACATACAATATTACGGCATCACACATCATCTAACATAATAATGACATCTATATATAGTTATAATTTTATCATAGTTGGTTGCCTCCAGTTACAGGGTAGATACCTAGTAATTAGGGAAGAAGACTACTAATGTATACCTCTTAAGCAATGAGTTGCTTCAAGATTTGCAATGTTAACAAATAAACAGTATTACACATGATTCTGAAAATGAAATATATTAGCACTATGTCTCCTGATTTTTGAAACATGGCAACATTGATTGTATGTGGGTATTTACATTGAATTCAGGAAGTAATCACATTTGACCTTCATAATTTTAATGCAGATAATACTCAGTATTTTTAAAATATATTTAATGAGGAATACAGGAAAATATAGATTTATACTACATGAACATCTATGGTAAATTATCTTAGCTTGAGAGTAATTAGAAAGAAGAATTTTCTGTTACAAAAACCTTGATTATTCAAGTGGATCTGTAAACAAAATTAGAAATTTAGGCAGAAAGGATAGCATGTTCAAGAATTAGAAATCACATAAACAACATTGGTTGCAAAGCAATTAACTTTATCAACTTTATCAAGGGCATGAGCTGCATTGTATTGTAAGAGATGACGCCAAAGGGTAAGATGAAGAAATTCCACAAAACTTACTCATAAGTATGTGTTGCAGACATCAAGAAATAAAAAAATAACTTGAAAAAGAAGAATATAATCATTTATATGTGCTTAGAAAAGTTCGTTTTTATTTCAATGAAAGAAGCTGGGAATGAGGCTATAATTCCATAAAAAATTAGTAGTAGGATGGTATGTGTGGACTAAAGAGTGGAGCAAGAGAGAGAGCAGTAAGCAAATTCATAAGATGAGTGAGTCTTAAGTCCAAGTTATTTCAGTCCTTGGGGAGGTAATCAATATAGGCCTGGTAATGTGAACTCGTTTAAATAGCTAAGTGCTCTTTTACTATCTCTTCACTTATATCAGGATTCAATTCCTTTGTTTGTCCTACCCTTTGAAGTTTGAAGATCATTTTTTTCCTGAATGAGAAAACAGAAGCAAAATAGCAGTTTAGTCCTTCCAATGTCAGCTGCTAATATTACACCATCTGGCCCACAAAGGAGGCCTATTCCTTGCTCAGTATTTTTTAGAAATTATATTTAAATTGTCATTAGTGCCTTCCTAAAGGCTCAGCTCACTCTGTGGTTAAGCCTTCCTGATACTTATACTTTTAGGTTCCTGCCACTCTCTCTATATTTCTCTTTGCTGTATGTGCTCATTCTGGCTTCCATTTTCTTAAGGATGTAGAAATAAAATTTTGATAATTGGTAAATATCAGTGCTCAAGTTTTTATATTTCGCCATTGTTAAAGAATATTAGTTATTTACTTACAACAAACTGTATATTAAATGATAGTAGAATTAATACTAGTACATGTGCAATACTATTGTCTATACTCAAGTACTTTTTATAACATTTCAGAACTACCTTATTTATAAATTTGTCCTTATTTTTTAAGAAGGGTTGTTGGTGGTCAATACCTGGCAGTGCTCATTAAACCCAGTTTAACCAATGTCAGACAAAAGATTTATTGGCTGTTTTATCTCTCCAGTCCCTAACCTTTATCTTTTATTGTACCCGTGTTTTTTAAATTTACTTTATTTTAGACTAATAGGTGCCTCTTTTGTTTCAAATATATTTTGCTACCAATTTCTATCTTTATTGATCTACTCTATCTTGACTATATTATAGTTTAGTTGAAATAACTTCTAAGAGGTATTTTCCATTCTGTGACTATATAATTTATTTTTTAAAAATAAATAGAAATACTTGAGGGTGCTCAGTGCTTACTCTTGGATCTGTTCTCAAATGTCTCTTAATCAGTGTTTGGGGCACTCTGTAATTCTGGGGATAAAACCTGGGTCCACTGTGAAAGGAAAATGCTCTATCTATTGTTCTATATTTTTTACCTCTAACTTACTTTTTATGTCAGTTTTCCTAATGCTTGATTATTTTCTCAAAAGAACATTGATATAGTGATAGGTTATGATCAGTTACAAAATTGCATGTACCAAGTGAAACATTTATAAGGTCTATTAGCAAATTATAAAATGATAAAAGTTATTCATTTGTCTTCTAAATTAAACTCAAATGAAAAAAATTATTTTTGCTTGCTAATATACACGATTCTTTGCAAACAACCAAAGAAAAAATTAGTATGAGATAAAAATTTAGACAGGTATCAAACATCTTTAATATTTTTTCTTTGACCTACATTGTTTTTGAGGTCAACAAATAAAATTATTTTAGTTTATTTTAACTGATAGCAAAATATTAGCTCACAAACAAGTTCTTTGCAGTCTGGTTGGGTTGTTTGTTTGTTTGTCTGTTTATTTAGAGGGGGAATTTGGCCTACAAAGCAGTGCTCTGTACAGGGACTTAGCTCTGTCCTGTCTACTGTTGGGCTCTTCAGTGCCATTATTCACTTGGGTCACTGCTTTTAATGCTCAGTGAACCAATGTGGTACTATGGATAAAATCAGGGTTACCCATATACATAAGGTGAGAATTTAACTCCTGTATTATCTGTCTGGCCCCTGACCTAATATTCATAGACAAGTATCTTCTTATTCTGCAACAAATAGACACAAATTATATAATTTGTACTGTTTACACAAAAAATTTACTCCAAATATTAATTTCATAGGTACAAATTTTATTTATATATGTTAAATTATTCTTTTCACAAAGCTAACGTTCATAATTATTTTACCAATGATTTATAATTTATAATAATTAAAAACACAAAGTTAGACACTGTTATGTAGTACTAATAATGGCTAAAACTATACCTTTTTATACATCAGGTTATCATTAATTTTATAGAAACCAAGGTACAGATTTAAATAGGAAGTCTACTTGGGAATTAAAAATTCAAAAATAATGTGAAGATCTGGTTCTTTTTGATGAAACTTGCTAAGACTAGATATAATGCTATATGAAATATCCAAGCAAATTCTGCAGTTGACCAGATTTAAGAATAGCATGTCGAACTTGCTACAGAAAGTGATGAAAGTCATCTGCTTAAGATGTCATTCATAGTCTACCTATATAGGGTCAGCATGTACTTCTTCACTAATTCAGTGCATAATTCCTTTGCAATTTCAGTGAAAGTTTGTTTAAAAATGTGCCTGGTCCTATGAGAAAAGTTTTCAGGGTAATTGCTCAAAGTAATGGCAAACATTCTTTGAATGTTCAAATCCCTGGTCCTTTGCACTTTTTTAAGCCTCCTCCTTCCAGAACCATAAGGAATAGCCGGTTAGCCTCTGAGCACTGCAAGAGGTGCCAGAGTAGAACTATTCTTTTAATTGAGCCTTGAAACATTCGCTGCCTAGTTTTGGCAGACTTTGCCTAAAGACTCTTGAGCCCTGATGGCAAAGAGCCTTTCCTCTTTTTTAAAAAGATGTGAGGAGGTGAAAGAATAAGAAGATATTGCCAAAATTCTCCCAATGTGACTGAAAATAGGTGATAAAAATTAGCAAAGTGAAATAAACTTGCCTGATAAGTAGAGGATCCATTTTAAGATAAATTTCAGGGCACAAACATAAGGGAGCTATATTGTTGAAATTCCACATTTGACGTAAGAACAAGTTGTGTATATTAGCATTCTCACTTACAATATGTCAGTTGCAAATTTGAAAAATTTTAATGATCTGGGTCAAATCCTACCTATATTTTCCATATTTTTTAATTTGATGTTGGTGGTGTTGTTATCAGGGACTGGGCAGGTGTAGTAATGGGGCATTATTCTGTTTCTTTTGCCATTGCTGTCATATTTATATTGTGATGCCAGAAATCACCTATATTGCAACTGTTCTATGACTGAGCCACATCCCAAACCCTGTTTGACTTTCTTTAGCTTAACCAACTTTGTGCATTTTTGCAAATCAAATTTAGCTTGTAAATCATCCAAAGGTCAAGCATTTCTTTTTGTCTTGCTGTTTATTTAATTTTTATTATTAGCATTTTTTAATCTAGAAAAGTGTTGGACAAGATCCTCACATTCAACCAAACTTAAACCTCATGAGATATTTTATGCTTGTCTAGACAATTGGTCTGATGTTTTTAAGTCTTAAAAAACTTTCTTATCAAAATTTATACATTCATAGAATTCAATTGGCAGAATAAAATTGAAGTGTATGTATAATTTTGTCAGTTTTTGACAGCACAGTCAAGGGTGCTCAGGGGGCTACGTGTGCTCAGATTCTATGCTCAGGAATTATTCCTGGTCGTGCTCAATACCCACGTGTGGTTTGGGATCAATTATGGGTGAGCAGGTGCAAGGCAAATGCCTTCACCCCTCTATTATCTCCCTGTTCCCGTTTTCTTGACTTTTAAATGCTCAGTAATCATAACATTGAGTTATTACGATTTAAATGGGACTCCCCAGCTGATTGACAAGATCAATAGCAGTTTTTTTTTCCCCTTTACTCAAGGCTTCTTTGTTTTATACAAATGCCTACAGCTAGATCCTGTTTTCTGTCTGTAGACAATGATTCCTGCTGTGCGGTGTTGAGAAAATGAGAAGACAAAATGGAGAATCAATTTAAGAAAAAAGCTTTAGTTGACAAAGCTTTATAGTAGATCAATGGAATATAGCTAGTAAAGATAACTTTAGTACCTGAGATAAGATTTTCTAATTACCACGAATACTTTTTATTTTTAAACCTTTCTCATTTTGAATTTCAACATTTTGAAGATATTTTCAGATATATCAAAACATTCTCTTTTGACTTTTATATATTATTTCATGTTTACTGTACACATTACAATTTAGTAAATCATTAATTTAAAGATAATATAGCTCCATATATATCCCACACATGTATCTGAACTTTATCCATTTATGAGTCAACCTCTTCTTCCATCACTAAAAAAATATAAATAAAAGCGAATATAGTTTCAAGGTGAACATAATTGTTTCTCTTCATTAGTACTTAACGGAATTACTGTACAGTTATTCTTTTTATCGCTTGTTTAAACAGGTTTGCTCATAACACAGGATGTATAAGACTGATACAAAGCAAGAACATTTATTTAATATGTTGATCCATATATCCAATAGTTATTTAATTAGGTTTTACTAAATTTGCATACTAGAAATAATTAGTTGTTTAAAATTCCTAATAACATTCAGTGAAATACTGTTTGAACTATTTTAGCACACCTTTGTTTATTAAAAAATAAACAAACATTAATGAACATTCAGCTAACTGGATTCCCTCACAAAAAAGAAAATGTCCCAGAAATGTTGCTTAATATAAAATGTAGAAGTAAATTATTTAGAAACTAATTTAACACCTGCAGCTAGTTTACAGAATAAATAATATGATTTACACTTTTCTCAATTTAGTTCTAACTATATTACAGTTTTGCTTTTTACCTTGCTCTGTAAATAGAACTATTTTTACTATACCAACACTATTTGGTTTAAATTGTGGTTATAATATATAGTTTAATGAGTCTTGAACCTAGAAGCTAAAATTTCTAGAAGTAACCACCATGAAACATTATGATGACTGAACCCAGTGGCACTTATAATCAAATATTCTGAGTATATTAGGCATGCATTAGTTTCAAAATGCATTACATATCTATTCACATTTAGTGTATTACTAGCATGAAGTTTCTGAACTTGAAAAGTACACAGTAAATGCACTCCTCAAATTCATTTACCTTAAACTACAATTATTAATAGCTTGGTATCTCTAAAGTCTATTGTAACCTCTGATACTAGAGTGTGGTGATTTTATTTTCTAGATGAAAAATACCATCATGTATTAATTCATTGATAGCACATAATTTAATAAATGTACTGTCAAATGAAATATCTTATTTTTCTATGATGACAGATATATCTGGTGGTGCTTATGAATCACACCGGTGGTGTTTAGGGGATTTTATGTGGTGCTATGCATCTTACCAGGATAGGTCACAAGCAAAGACAATGCCTTAACCCTGTATTATCTCTCTGGTCTTAAGTGGAATGACTTTTGCTATCATATTACTTTTGGAAAATTTATCAAGAATTTCTTGGTTTTTATTGATAAAAAAGATTTAGCAATTTAGTTAGAAAAATATTATTGATTTCTTAGAGCTAATACATATTAGGTGGAATATAAAAGGCATATAAAATGCAGGTTTGTATACATGAAGGGAACTTTTAAAAAGTAACACCTAATTTCAACCTAATTTCAACTCTTCTTTAATTAATGAGAAAAGTAAGGCTAATGAATTAACTTGTCCCATATCATGCAATCAATTTAAATTTACTCTTAATGTATGCTTTATTTTTATTGTATTTTTATTAACTTCATTATTATTTCAAAATACCATCATACAATCAGTATGTTTATTTTTTAAATCATTGTTCTTTTCAAAAATCTACATAAAATTCTAGGATTTAATGTAACACCAGAACACCTATTTTTTAGAAAAAAAAATGAATCACTTTGAATTTTAAAAGTTTCCTAAATCAAAGAAACTATAAATTAGTTTTTGTCTAGAATGGCAATATTGAATAAAGTTCTATGAAAGCCTATGATTAATGAATCTGTGAGGGAATGCAACAATTCTAAATAAAGAGGTAAGCTAAATATTGGTATAGCTCCAATCACTTTTCATAGATCTCCGGAGACCACATGGTATTGAACCTGTGTCTTAAGCCTGAATGCATAGCAATCTTACCCAGGGCACTTTCTCTCCTAGGAAATGCTTAATTATTGTGTTTTTGTTTTGGGGTCATACCATGTGTTACTAAGGTTGTTTTCCTGGGTCTACATTCATGTATCACTCCTAATGGAACTCAAAAAAAAAATTATAGGTGATGACAAAGGGATTAAACCATGGTTGACTTGAAATGTAAGTGTTTGCAATGAAAGCACCTTATCTGTTTGGTTATCTCTCTAGCCCAATATTTAATAACGATGAAGTAGAAAAGTAACATTATGATTATGTCTGGAAAATATCAACTGAAAAACTGGTCAACTTGACCTTCATTATCTTGTTTGGTATGATAAACAAAGAGAAATATAGTATCTCTAATATGGGTCATTTCTATGAATTAAGAATACCTACATCTAGCTATGAGAAAACATAAAATATACAATTTCCAAAATTTTTAAGACCCTAATCATTGATGTATGACTGTGGAACACTTTTACTTTGACATATGATAAAGTATGTGTCAGCAAAATAAAATAGCATAATTATGAAATGTATTCCTTTGTTATAAAATTATGAGTGATACAATAACTGTCAAGTTGGTGGCCGAAGCAATAGTGCAGCTCTAGTTGCATTTCCCTTGCACACAGCTGACCAGGGATGGACCCAGGTTTGATTCCCAGCATCCCATATGGTACCAGGAGCCTGCCAGGAATGAATTCTGATAACAGAACTAGGACTAATCCCTGAGCACTGCAGTCTGTGGCCCCAAAGCAAAACAAAACAAAATTTAAAAACAAAATTAAGAAAGCATATGCAGTGTGACATTTAATAGCAACAATATACTGAAATATTTTTGCTTTGATGGTAGATGTGTTACATAAGTAGCTTTTATGTTGTGAGTATTAAGACTAATTTATCAACTTATTCAGAAACTATTTTAGTAATCATTATAAATAAATAATATTGTTTTATGTATAAATATAAATAATGAATTATATGAACATTTTATAAATATGTACAATATATTTATTATAATAAATTAAATTATAAATATTGATATTTATAAATATAATTATAAAGTATTCAGAAATTATTTTAACAATATAAAATATGAGTCAGAGCAACAGTAGAGTGAATAGGAAAGTTGTCTTGAATGTGGCTAATCTGGGTTCAATCATCAGCTCCATGAAGAGTCCCATGAGCCCTGTCAGGAATAAGCTGTGAGCACCACTGAATGTGGCCCTCAAAAGAAAACAAAAATATTTTACATAACTTTGTGTAATAAAATAATAAAACAGATAGTAAAGTCTCATATAAGTATTAGTGAAAAGTAAATAGAAATAACATGGTTATTGAAACCTTAATTTTAAAACATTAAAAATAAAATAAATTTTATTTTAAATTATTGAGAATAAAATAAGCCTAATAGTTTAGTTCTAAATTCTTAATACACTAATAATAATGTGTGAGTTATGACATTTTATATCTCTGTAGGCACTCTATAAATTTATTGCCAATTACTTAAGAGATTAACACTCAGTGATTATTGCTGTATGAACGTGAATATTCAGGTGTATTATCTTGTTATCTTGCACTGTTCAGGATTGTTCTGATATAACATATACCTTCCATTCCTCAAGTCCATATTCACTGATATGCTTAATCTATTATTCTCATCTATAAGTCTATTTTTCTGAAATAGCTAGTAAGATTAGTGTGATCGAATGTCTTTATCTTGAAATGAATCCTCTATACTTAGCTTTAGCAATAAGGAAGAACTTTTTAGCAGAGATGATCTTGTTATCTACCTCAGAAACTTTATCTTTATTCTATTTGCCAAAGAAAGTGGATTAGCAAAAATGTGGAATTAAACAACTAAATTTTCATTATTAAATGTTCTATATACTTGTATGTTGTCATGTATTTTGTTCAAATGAATAAATAATTGTTTCAACTGAGAATGTAACAAAATGAACTGCAAGTAAATATTTTAATTTATTTTTCTGAAATTTAGAAACATATGTGATAATATGGGCTAAAGAGAAGTGTGAACTATTGAGGTACTTTACGCCTTGAGTTTTCTTTCTGTCTGTGTATCATAGGTTACTTGCAAGGTATTTGATCTTGGAAATTATCTTTATTCAGGCCTGCACCAACTGGACTTGATTTTGTGTCAGAGAATGTTCATATCCCCACCAGATAATGAAACCTATATCTTGGCTATTCTATATTAAGATGCTCTCTAGGATCAGTCGTTTTCTCTCCATTTAAAAAACAATTTAACAGGAAGGATCATAGGCTCAGGGGACAAGAAAACAAGTGAAAGTCAGACAGGCTTTTTAATAAGAAATTACCAGTTTATAAGCTTCAAACACAAATTCTTTTTTTTAATATTTTATTTTAACACCTTGATTACATACATAATTGTGTTTGGGTTTCAGTCATGTAAAGAACTCCACCCATCACCAGTGCAACGTTCCCATCACCATTGTCCCAAATCTCCCTCTTCCCCACCCACCCCCACCTGTACTCTAGACAGGCTCTCCATTTCCCTCATACATTCTCATTATTAGGACAGTTCAAAATGTAGTTATTTCTCTAAGTAAACTCATTACTCTTTGTGGTGGGCTTCATGAGGCGAGCTGGAATTTCCAGCTCTTTTCTCTTTTGTGTCTGAAAGTTATTATTATTGCAAGAATGTCTTTCATTTTTCTTAAAACCCATAGATGAGTGATACCATTCTGCGTTTTTCTCTCCCTCTGACTTATTTCACTCAGCATGATAGATTCCATGTACATCCATGTGTAGGAAAATTTCATGACTTCATCTCTTCTGACAGCTGCATAATATTCCATTGTGTATATGTACCACAGTTTCTTTAGCCATTCGTCTGTTGAAGGGCATCAGATTGTTTCCAGAGTCTTGCTATGGTAAATAGTGCTGCAATGAATATAGGTGTAAGGAAGGGGTTTTTGTATTGTATTTTTGTGTTCCTAGGGTATATTCCTAGGAGTGGTATAGCTGGATCGTATGGGAGCTCGATTTCCAGTTTCTGAGGAATCTCCATATCGCTTTCCATAAAGGTTGAACTACACAGTATTCCCACCAGCAGTGGATAAGAGTTCCTTTCTCTCCACATCTCCGCCAACACTGTTTGTTCTCGTTCTTTGTGATGTGTGCCATTCTCTGTGGTGTGAGGTGGTACCTCATAGTTGTTTTGATTTGCATCTCCCTGATGATTAGTGATGTGGAGCATTTTTTCATGTGTCTTTTGGCCATTTGTATTTCTTCTTTGTCAAAGTGTCTGTCCATTTCTTCTCCCCATGGGATTAGATGTTTTTTTCTTGTAAAGTTCTGTCAGCGCCTTGTATATTTTGGAAATCAGCCTCTTATCTGATGGTTATTGGGTGAATAGTTTCTCACACTGAGTGGGAGGCTCTAGTATCCTGGGCACTATTTCCTTTGAGGTGCAGAAGCTTCTCAGCTTAATATATTCCCATCTGGTACTCTCTGCTTTCACCTGCTTGGAGAGTGCATTTTCTTCATACATGATGTTAGCTAGGGGTCTAAGTTCAATTTTTTGCAAGTATCTAGCCAGTTCTGCCAACACCACTTGTTGAAGAGGCTTTCTTTGCTCCATTTAGGATTTCTTGCTCCTTTATCGAAAATTAGGTGACTGCAAGTCTGGGGAACACTTTCTGAGTATTCAAGCCTATTCCACTGATCTGAGGGTCTGTCCTTATTCCAATACCATGCTCTTTTGATCACTATTGCTTTGTAGTAAAGTTTGAAATTGGGGAAAGTAATTCCTCCCATGTTCTTTTTCCCAATGATTGTTTTCGCTATTCTAGGGTGTTTATTGTTCCAAATGAATTTCAAAAGTGCCTGATCCACTTCTTTGAAGAATGTTCAGACACAAATTCTAATAACTTCTCTGAAGAAAACAGAGGAAAGTAAAGTCCCATTACAATGTTCGCAATTAGATGTTTGCTTTTGGATCACCATGATTCTTTGGTTAGGCATCACCCTCAACAATACTTAGGGAAACTACGTGTTGCTTGAAATTGATCCTGGTAGTCTGCATGCAAGGCAAATGCCCTAACCTTCACAAAGCTCTCCAACTCCTACAATAAGATTCACACTTTTCAGTAAAATAGATTTAATGAATTTGGAATTGGGACTAAGAGAATATATTTCCATTAGTCTGTCATATGGCTTAATTTAAATGATGTGTTCTAGAGTTTGGGGGAAACTTTTTCTTTCATATGTTTGAAGGAGAAAAAACTTAACTGTCTGGTACAGGAATAGAGTTGATATGCAGGGGCAGTAAGACAAAGATAAAAATTAAACCTTAATAATAATTGCTTTGGGGTTATCATTTATATAAACTATTCTAAGCACTGAGGTTATATGTATAATTGTGAAGGAACAGATATATTAAGAATGTTTCCATTTCCAGTATACTTTGATCCAGATATTTAGTAGCTTATTTTTATTCTTATAAGACTTTAAATTAACTATCACCACTTAGAATAGTAATATTTGTTTGCCTTTTCTAAAATATCCTTCTATTTGCTGGCTATCTATTCTTCTTTCTCTGTTTATTACATCCCACATAGTAGTCATTTTCTTTCTTTTTTGTGTGTGTAAATAGGCCTCCTATTGTTCTGCAACAATTTACCACAATTACTATGTATTATCTCACCATTCTAATTTTATTTATCTTAGTGGATGTGGGTATATTTTTGTGTTTAGTTCTTACAAAATCAAAATCAAGAAGTCATTCAATAAGTCTTAATTTAGAGAGAAAATGGGATGAGTACATGCCACTCAACAGTTCAAAAATAAGATTTTTATCTATCATAAGATTGAGGTCACCATTTCTTATTAACAAATAATTTTATTTTATTCTAATGTGCTGTGATTTGGTTTATTGTTGATGATACTTTCATACATACATCATTGTACATACATCATGTGCCCCAGGTACATCCATTTATCTTCTGCTTATGTCCCCCCACATACCTGCAAGGACCATTTACAAGTAAAATCTTTTGTTCTATGGCCTTTGGTCATTTTTTTTGTTCGCTTACTACATTTCTTTGTATCTTACATATGAGAGAGTTCATCCTGCTTCCCTCATCTGCTTGACTTCACTCAGCCTATAATATGCAGTTTTAACTGTGTGGTTTCAAATTGCATGACTATCTTTTTCATAGTTGAGTGGGATTCGAATTTTTAATAGTAGTATTCCACAACAATAACTTACCAATAATTTTTCTTCCAGCTTTTCATTTCCACCCTTCAATAAATGCATATATTTTATTGATATATTCCTTATTAGAATATTTTCTAGGCATTAGCAAAGTCCTTAATTTTTTTCTTCTCTTCAGAATTTTATTCTTATAGTCCTTACTATTTTTCTAAAGCTAAATCTTTATCACTATATAGAATTCATTAATGATTGAGGTCATAAGTATTTTACATTCTTTTACGATTTGAACTAACAAAATTACTTCAATGCCTAAATTATCACAAATATCAAGATTCCATCCTTCTTACGGTTTGAAGTAGTGTTATTGTATGTATGTATGTATATATATATATATAATTTATCAATCTCATGACATCATCCATTCAACACTTGAGATGTATTCATAACTTTGAAATGATAAGTATTGCTTTAGAAAACATAGTGTTGAAGAACTTAGTTGATTTTTAAATTAATATTTTAATATACATTGAATAAATACCCCAAAAGCTGGATTATAGGGTCACATGATAGTTCTACTAATATTTTGAAAAAAATTCCATAACTGCTTGTAATAATAATGGCAACAATTTTTATTTTTTATTTCATGAGAAGTGTACAAGGGTTCATCTTTATTACACTCCTGCTAAGAGTTGTTATTTGACATTTAAATAATTCCATTTATCTTTTTTTATTTTTATTTATTTTTATGTCTTTATTTAAGTTTCAGTCATAAAAAGAACACCTCCCTTCATCAATGCAACATTCCCACTTCCAAAGCTTCCCATCTCACTCCTCCCCAAATCCCTGTCATATTCAAGGCAGGAATTTTATTTCTCTCACTTATTAACATTGTCGTGATAGTTGTTAGTGTGGCTATTTCTCTATCTTCAATCTTATTTTTCTTAAACCCATAGATAAGTGAGACTAGTCTGTGTCTAATTCACTCCCTTTGACTTATTTCACTCAGTATAACAGTTCCCAGGAACTATTTCACTCAGCATAATAGTTTCTATTCTTATTTTTCTTAAACCCATAGATGAGTGAGGCTATTATGTGTCTAATTCACTCCCTTTGACTTAGTTCACTCAGGATAATAGCTCCCATGTCCAACTAAGTATAGGAAATTTTCATGAATTCATCTCTCCTGACAGCTGCATAATATTCCATCCTGTGTATGTACCACAGTTTCTTTTGCTATTCATCTATTGAAGGGCATCTTGAATGTTTCCAGATTTCGGCTATTGTAAAGTGCTGCAATGAATATAGGTGTGGGGAAGGCATTTTGTATTATGTTTTTGTGTTCTTAGGGTATATTACTTTCATTCTAACAGGTATGTGGTAAAAACAGTGATATATTTGCATTTACCTAAGTCTAATTTACCATTTGTATCTCTTCTTTGAGAAAAAGTCCAGTAAGATTATCTGACAATTCTTTATTGTATTGTCAATTTTTGATTCTGGTTGTGTTACTTATATTTGAATATTAAATGGGTCTTAGTATGGTTTAAAAAGTCCTTCTTCTTGCCCTCTCATATTTTATATTCCTTATATTCAGAGTTTCAAAAAATCAGAGAGATAATAGTTTATATAATCAGTGGGAAAAAAAGGTTTTAAGAAGGTACTAAGGTGGACATAGAAATGAGAAAAGAATTAGCATTAATTACTATTTCTAACATATCTAAAATATAGTTTAACTTCTAAATTCACTCTATTATATGTTTATACCTATGAGTGCCTGCTTCTTATACTCATAAAAATAAAGCAATAAATGGGTCCGGAGTGGTGGCACAAGCAGTGGGGCTTTTGCCTTGCACCCCGGAGTTCTATATGGTTCCCCAAGCCAGGAGCAATTTCTGAGCATATACCCAGAAGTAACACATGAGCATCACCAGTGTGGCCTAACCCCAACCCCCCAAAATAAGGCAATAAATATTTAATTGATTTATCTCAGTAAATGGTAGCTTACTGAAAAGAATGAAAAAATCTTTATTACAAAAGATAAAATATAAAGCTTATACATGTATTATTCAATTTAATAAAAAGTAAAATTTTCAGTAAAGTATATCTATTTTCAAATATAGACAGAAGCATTCACATGTGAATTTAATTTTGTTGAACAACAGACTAGAAAGCTTAAAGAAAGTTGTTGATTAGTATTATATTTTTTGCCAATGCAGTTGAATATAAAAATATTTAAGCACTACTTTACTATACATTTCCATGTGCCATTTACCAATATCAATCAGATTGTTAAATTTACACATTATTCTTGAATTTCAAGCACATTAATCACATATTCCTAAAGTTACAAATCTGCCTTAGCTGTTTTAGATATCTGCTAGAGGATGTTCACATTAAGATAAATGGATTGTCATATTTCAAGAACTGTTTAGTTTCATTTTTAGGGGACCATCTGTTCTCTGATGAATGGTTCTGTGTATCAGATTGGGCATGTTGATTTAGTCTTTTTTTAAATGAATGGTATAGCTAATTTTTTTTATTATAGACCTCTCTAATTTTCATAGTCTGTTTGTCTATCAGTATGTAATACAAGTACTTGCCTGCTAAAATTTTTTCATAAAATGCAAATATATTTATTAAAATCTGTAAAAAATTAGTTAAATTGGACTTGATGTACTTTTTTCTGTTTAATGTTCTTTCCTTACTCAAAAAATTACACAGTATGAACAGAATAAATATATGAAAAAGGGTTAACCACCTTGCTTTGAATCAGTTTTATCACTAAAATTATATTTATTTCATACTATGATTTTCACAATTTTGGACAGTTACTTAATATAATCAATGATATAATTAATAGAAATAACAAAGCTATAACATAATTACCTTGTATATAATGTTCCATATTATTCATTAAATTGTCATGTGTTTAATTAATTAGTAAGTACTAATGCGCTTAATGCATTTAAAGTTAATCGAATTACAGTTCATAGTTGTACAATAAAAAGCAAAACTTTTAAATATGTTTTTTGTGATTTTTATTAGAATTGATAGAAGTCCCATTAAACTATAAAAACACATTATAATATATGATGTATATTACCATGTGAACACAAATAAAATATGTAGAAAGGTAGATAAATTAATATTACTCTATAAATTCATAGTTTTACAGAACTTTTTGTGTGAACTAGAAATAAGTTTATGGTGACTCTGACCAGATTAAGGGTTATTTAAAGCTGGCTTAATAAAGACATTCTTTATTTCAGGAAAAAACTCTCACTTCGTACTTTTTATTTTAGAACTTACCATTCATTCAATCAATTCATATTAAATATCACTAAAAATATTCCTATGATTTTTCTATCTCAAAATTTCAGACAATATTTTTCTCTTCTAAGTGTTATTAATATTTATCCTTGTCAAAAGAGAGCAAAACTAGGCCCAATTTCTTTTGATTGTTGTTGCGATTTACTTATTTTTTGTTTGTTTGGATCATATCTGATGGCTCTCAGGATTTACTTCTTTCTCTGAGCTCAGGAAACATCACTCCTGGCAGGTCCAGAGGACCCTATGGGATGTGGGGGATTGAACGCAGGTCGAGCGGAAGGCAAATGCCCTCCCTATTTGCTATCGCTTGGTCCCCTTGGTCACATTTCTTAATGAAATAAGGAGAAAAGAGTTGTTTCCAGGTCTGGAGATTGCAAATATTTTTTCAATTGAATCTAGGCATGGAGAGGGCATTTTTTTAATTGTGTTTTTGTGTTCTTAGGGTATATCTTTCAGAGTATTGCTGGATCATATGGGAACTCAATTTTCAGTTTTTTGAGGAATATTCATATTGTTTTCCAGAAAGGCTGGACTAGATGGCGTCCCACAAGTACTGAATAAGAGTAATTTCTCCCCACATCCATGCCAACACTGATGTACTTGTTTTCTTGTGATGTGTGCCAGTTGCTGCAGCTCTATTTATAATAGTCAGTATCTGGAAACAACCCAGATGCCCAAAAACAGATGAGTGGCTAAAGAAACTGTGGTACATATACACAATGAAATACTATTCAGCCATCAGATAAAAATGAAGTCATAAAATTTTCCTGTACATTTATGGACACGGAGACTAGTATACCGATTGGTATAAATCAGAGGGAGAGAGAGATAGACACAGAAACGTCTCACTCATCTGTGAGATTTAAGAAAAAAAAAGACAGGGTGGTAATAATATCCAGAGACAATACAGATAAGGACTGGAAGGACTGTCCCACAATAAACTTACTGTAGAGTTGTGAGTGCTGTTAGAGAAATAAGTACACCAACAACTATCATGACAATGGTGTTGAGTTAGAGAAATAGAATGAATGACAGTCTCAAAGACAGGCAGAGGAAGAGGGAGGAGGAAGATGGGTGGTATTGATGGCAGGATGATTGCAGTGGAGAAGGACGGTGTAATATTTTTATGACTGAAACTCAACTACAAACATGTTTGTAGTCATGGTGCTTAATAAATGATATTATTTTTAAAAACTGAATCCTTTTTCAAAAGAAAACAAAAGGTAATTTTAAAAAAAAGAGAAAAATGGTAAGTAGTTTTTTACATTATAAATGATCACATCACATTGACTCTCATAAAAAGTGTACAGAATACACCAATTAAAAGCTTTCTATACAACACAGTCTTTAAAACCATAATTGATAACTCTTGCTTCTACATTCTCTGTAGTTGCATGAACAACTTCAGAAATATTTTCAGAAAGGAATTTTCTACTAAACGTTTAACCGATTTTGTACTAAATATTTAGCTTTTTGTTGTTTTTTGAAGTAACTTCACATAGCACTGGCTTATTTTATCAGTTAGGATTTTCTATTCAAAGTCAAAGAATATCAATTACCCAAATTAAAAGTTTATTTATTGAGGCCAGAAAAAGCAATACAGTAGATAAAGTACTTGGATTACATGCTTCAGATCTGGGTTTGATCCCAATATTCTATTTGGTCCTAGAGTCAGCCAAGAGTGACCCCTTAGTACAATGCTAGGAGTAAGCCATAAATTCAGCCTGCTATGGTACCCAAATCAAGAAAAAACTTTATAGGTATCATGAAAAGTAATTCACACTTTCAGAGTAAATGCCAAAGATCAAAGAAAGGACCCAGAATAATTTCCTAAACCTTTGTTGTAATAGCTGTAACAATATTTCTTGAGTTAATCCTATTTCATAAAATCATTGTTTAAATGAATTATTTATTCACAGAATTACCTGAAAGTCAAGCTCTTCATTTTCACACTGGAAATCACTGACAATCACCTTCTTTCTGACAAGATTCTGAGATTTTTAAACTTTTCAATAGAACTGCCACAGTTCTCTATCTTTGTATACACTCTCACTGGTGAGAACAGAACTTAAAATAATTGAAAAAAATAAATTTAAGCAAAAGACTTCTATCATTATGTTCCACTTTTTATTGTCTTTCACAAAATTGACTTCAATAGATAGACTGAAAAGAAAACAAACCTCTGTTCTTGGAATACAAAACCCAGATAACTAAACAGTGAGTCTGGGGAATGAAACAGCTTATGAGAGGTGGCATTTGGGTACTTTGGTAATAATGTATACAGTAATTTTGAATCTCCACACTATAATAATTAGCATTGTGGCAACAATGGTGCCTAAATTAATTCTTAAAATAACATAAGAATAATTATGATTTAAAATTTTTAAAAGTGTTATTTATAATGTGAGTTTAATTATCTTAACTATTGTTTATAATTTTTCATATGGAAGTTTATAGGAAATTTTTCAGGAAATGGTTTTATCAAAGAATATGTTTCTTTTAATGGTGATTTTTTTTCCTAAATAAAACCATCTAAATGTCTGTCAAATCTGATGATCACTCTTATGATTGCGTGTTCCTTGGCCTTCCATTAAATAAATCTTGTGATCAATTCCTCTTTCAAGAAATGCATTTTATCTGATATTCCACAAGAAATTATCTTCCTCACTCACTAGCTAGTTCTTTTTTAAACACATTTGCCAGCTTGTCATCTTTTGCTTGATTTCTAAATGTTCTGGTACCTGATGGGCTGTGTCCCTGTCACTGCTTTAATGTACACATATTCTCTGCCCATGACCTCGTTCACTTCTTTCATCACTTACTATACATGCCAGTGAACCAAAGCATCTCATTCAGTCCTGTTTTCTCTTCAGCTCATGATTATCATGTACAGCTTTCTTTTTGACATTTTTACATGAACTACCAATCAGCTTTTAAATTTACTATGTGAAAAATAGAATGCATACTTCCATTTATTCCCATCTCAAATCTTGAGTTTTTCTCACATCATTAATCACATTACTATATAACTACTCACTCCAGTTAGCAAATCTCATTTTTTTGTACTCCTAAATACAGGATATCCATCTAAATATTTTGACTCTATCAAAACCAACTCATATAAACCATTTTTATTTCTCACTTGTCTATGGATTTCTAAACAGTTTTACTATTTTATTTTAACCATTCTTTTTATTTTAGTACAAATACTGATATTTTAAAAATATTTGCAGCATCGCTCAAAATTTCTCCAAAGATTTCTACTATTTAAAATAGGAATACTTTGGCCTGTGACTTAAATCCCTCTAGCTTTTTAAGTTCCGCAAATATCACCAGCCTTATTGGTTTGGACTCCTAAACAAGTATTATGTAAGACCTGGTCCACCACAGCATACAGCATACTCTTCATTTTTTTTTTTTTTGGTTTTTGGGTTACACCTGTTGATGCTCAGGGGTTACTCCTGGCTATGCGCTCAGAAGTCGCTCCTGGCTTGGGGGACCATATGGGAACCAGGGGATTGAACAGCGGTCCGTCCTAGGCTAGCGCAGGCAAGGCAGGCACCTTACCTCCAGCGCCACCGCCCCGCCCCCTCTTCTAACAATACTATATAAAAAATTGCGATACAGGTGGTTCAAGTGGTAGGGTGTTTGCCTTGCAGGTGCTAACCTAGGACGGACCTCAGTTTGATCCCCTTATGGTCCCCCAAGCCAGGAGTGATTTCTGAGAGCATAACCAGAAGTAACCCCTGATAGTCACTGGGTGTGCCCAAAAATAAAAAAATATTGTGACACAATAATAATATGAGTTGCCAGGGCCATATCTCTGGTCCTTGAGAATATCTAAGGCATATATCAAATCACTAGTATACTCAAATCTCTAAGGCATATACCAATGGTATTGATTGTAAATATGCTGTTGTTGGGTGAACTCTGAGACTTGTACATATAAGGCTTGTATCTCCAGCTTTTAAGATACCTTCCTAATCTTGCCATTAACTTTTATTGTGCTTATGTCTACAAATCAGAAGACACTTCTAAATGAATTGCATGTAAATAGTCTCTTCTGATGATTTAATTTTATGTATTTATGCAATGAACAAATATAAAAAATGCCCAAAGTATTTGGCTTAATAAGTCTCAATTTTGATAATTATTGATAATTCAATAATAATTTTTCAAAATATCTTATTCCTTAAAATCATACACTTGGGGCCAAAATGGTGGTGCAAGCAGTAAGGCATTTGCCTGGCATACGCTAACCTCCAAAGGACCGCAATTTGATCCCCCGGCATCTCATATTGATGTTAGCCAGGAGAGATTTCTGAACGCATAACCAGGAGTAATCCTTGAGCTTTTTGAGTGTGGCCCAAAAAGCAAATAAATAAATAAATAAATAAATAATACACTGGTAGCTAGAATTCTGAAATATTTATTTTAGGAAACAACAAACTTTTCTACAAAAACAAATATTGTCAAAATTGGAAATCAAAGATGTTAGAATATTATAACAAGAAAACTATGAAAACAGATGCTGTAAATGTACTGTATTTATATTCCTAAATAAACCTTTCATGTCCACATCTATGTGCATGCATATGCACTAATATAATTTTAATTAAATTCAGGTACTTTTGATAGGATATTTGATAGGATACTTCAAAATTTTTAAATATAAACATTCAATTTTTTCATGAAATAATACATGATATGTATTGAATTATGCAGATTTATCTAAAAAGAGTCATCAGGGCCCTGAAAATATAAAATATTAACAGTGAAAGGAATTCTATGCCATAAATGAAGCATAAGGTAGCACAATCCTGCATCTACAATCCAATACCATTTAATTAAAATACTCTACTACTATGTAAATGAAAGTGCAGGATTTTATACACTATTTTATGGAAACATGTCACAAATTAAAGAATTTGTTGACATAAATTTTTCAGAATAAAAAAAAGTCCTACTCAT
>PVKC010016333.1:9009-20958 GCA_004027635.1 Crocidura indochinensis
TTTTACCCACAGCTTGCAATATTTGATATTTCCCATTTCTGTTTTGTTTCTAGATGAGGTCACTCTCACAGAAATGAGGCAATTATTTTGTTTTGGATTCAATTTGTATTTTTCTAATAATACGTGAAGCATTCAAACATTTTCCTACACCTCACAATAATACTTTATAATTAGGAATAAATTGAAACATTAGTAGCTAAAGTTGAAGACTATAGTATATAATAAAGCTAGAGAGATTATTTGGGACTTAAATTCTAATTGGTATCTACCTTTTTTAACAACTAAAAGAAATGATGAAATTTTACTTTCAGAATCATCCACTTGGATGTGAGGGAGGAGAATTTGGGAAAATTGGAGAGAGGTGGTAAAGACAGTAAGACCAATCATGATAGAATTACTTAATTGTTTTCCATTTCCACTTTAATCCTGCCTTTCAGGGTTTTATACACTTTTATCATCTGAAAGGAAAAATCTGCTTTCTTCTGGTTTTGAGATAAGTGTTTCACCAAGAAGATCTGTTGATCAAAATTGATAGCTCAAGGAAAGATGAAAGTCAGAATTTCCTTGGAACATTTGTCAATGTGTTTCTGGTGGATAAACTCTAATGCTTTTATGTGATCAGAGGGTAAGGATTTGACTTAGGCCATGACCACAGATCAGTACAGTGTGTCTGTGATAAAAATCAATGTGAGGTGTGATAGATATCTTCCAATTTAATGCTTGTGTGTCTTTACATGATTCTGTACTTTGTCTCTGCATGTGTTTCCATGGTTCTGCTCTTGCAGACATGCAGATGCATATCTGTATGACAGTGCAGAAAAAGAAGCACCACTATCTGTGTAAAGATCCCAGACCTAATCTAGAGGAGGCAAAAAAAAATGAATCTTTTAGACTTAAAATGATAATCATATCTACTTAGTATTATATTTTGAATGTAAATCAATAATATTTTCTATTCTGGGACTATTGCATGGAATATGCAACGGTCCTCAAACCATTCACAGTCTCTCTCTTGTGCTTTCTCTATGCCTCTAGAGCTAGAAGATGGAGGGAGTACTATATTCTCCAGTAAGAAAAAAAGTTTACTTTACTCTAATACATAGCATCACACATGTATTAGAAGGCAAAGGCTTTTTATCATGTGATTTCCTTGGTTAGTGGCAGGCAGTAACCTCGTAATAGAAGCTAGGTGTGAGATTATGCATCAGAAATGATTTCTGGAAAGGCAGGAGGGAATCAGGGTTCCAGACAGTCATGAATAGCTTTGAAGTGTCTTAACTGGATGAAACTTGGTGATCTTCAGAAGGCTTCTTAGAGGAGTTTGAGAGCTGTTGCCTTTCTCCAATTTTGGCTCCTTAGTCGTCCCAAAAGTTTTTTGGCTACAAATTGCATATTCACTACTTTCTGAGAGAATAGCTTGTGATTCATTTTTCCTGGTGGACAAATGCACATCGCGAATCCTGGTATCCAATGTTATTGAAAAACCTAAAGGAGGGTCATTTGTTAAAAATTGCTGACAATCTATATTCAGGTCATTACATATGGAAAGAAAATTTGAGTGACATTATCCAATAGATAGACTGAGACAGTTCTACCCATGACATTGTATTCCTTGAATCAAATTTCCTTTGGAAATTCATGATCTCTTGAACTCTGCTTTTTATGCTCTGGAGACTTTCTCTTTCTTATAGTAAAAAAAATTTTGCCAGTCTTGTCTGTAACTCATTCAGACAAACTTATAAGAATTTAGGGTAAATTAAGTAAAATTATATGTTCAAGTAAAATATCTCCTGGAAGCTATGTTGTACATGTGACAACTATATATGCACATTGAATTGTGACAATTTATGGCTAAACAAAACATCTGGATTCTGATCTTGGATTCTTGTCAGAGAAAATCTAAACACAGTCTAACCGTCATTTGATAAAAGAAATACTACCTTGATTTAGAATGTTACTGTCCTGTGTGAATTATTAATGAAAATCCTGACAGGTTTTATCATACCACAGGTTGTCAGACTATAATTGATTGACATCTGTCCTATTTTTCTGAGGGTTTCTTATTCAATCCTCTTGTTTGATTCTTAGATTTAAGGAAAGTGGTGACAAAGTAGTAACAAGAATAAGACACTTTCTTTAATTGGTTGTTATGGAAGTGCTTTTATGTACTTTGATCTTGTATTAAATTTCAGGGGCATTTTCTCACAAGTGGTGCTTAAGGGATCAGCATACCCTTTGTGATTTTCTGGTCAACCTGGGTGGTGAAGACCTAAGACGTCCAATGTGGTGCTGCTTATGTTTTACAGTGTTTCTAGTACTGCACCTGTCAGTGCTCAAAGGATCATGTAGTTCCAGGGAGCAGACAGGGTTAAGCTCTTACCCTTTATACTATCTCTCCAGTCCCCTTACATTGTCTTATGTTGAGAGTTTTGGATTCTTGTTTTGTTAGGGAATCTTGTTTTGCTTCTCTGGAAACTTTCCTATCTCTTCCTCTAAACTGTATTTTTCTTGAATGGTTGTTGTTGCCCCTCTAGTTGCATCTCTAGCATCTGCTCCAGGTGCTCTTTGAAAACCTACTAAGCGGATATTCATATTATATCTATTTTTCTGATGCTGTATTTTCTCTATAGACTACCATGTAGAAAAGATACTGAGCCGACCTAAATCTGTCTCCTTATTTGCTCAAATTATTTTGTTTTCATTAATGATTTGTTTAAACACTGTAGTTTACACAGTTGCTTATAATTTGTTTCTTCTATCCCATGTTCCAACACTAATCCAGTATTCAATTCCTTCCACTAATCCCTGGATTCTCATCCAAACCCAAGTCTGTCCCCACGGTTGGCATTAAACAATTAAATTTATGTTGTTTGTTTATACCTTATTACTAATGGAATGATTGGAAAAATACAGTAAAGTTTTTTTAGAAATGTATTGCATCTTGCAATATTTTCTTCGGGTCAATGTCTATAAAGGTTTACTAAACTGTGTGATATGAGTTGATCATCCTGCTATTAGTTTTTATTGTGAACCTTAGGTAGCTTCTCTGCTACTTTGATATCTAATTTGTAATGTTTCCCTGGAGTGTCAAATTTTAAAATTTGAAGGTTTATGCTAAATACTTCTGAGTTCTTTCCTCTGACAAACTCAGGAATACAGTCATTTAGTTCCTATCCTGTATTTTTTTAACCAATGTGCATGACTTTGTTCCCTTTTTTATTAATACTTTTGATGGTATATTTCATATTCCTTCCTTTCAACTTTATTATGTTCTTCTATTCCTTCCTAAATTATACCTTTTAAGTTATAATAATCAAAACCATGTGGTAGTGGAGTAAAGGCAGACATACACCAATCGAATTGAATTTAGAACCAGAAATAAACTCTCAGATATATGAAGAGTTACTATATGGAAAAGTAAATAAGAGCACGAAGTGGATTAAGGAAAGCCTATTTAGTATATATAGCTGAAAAAACATTTTTTTTTGGTTTTTGGGTCACACCTGGCAGTGCTCAGGGGTTACTCCTGGCTCCAAGCTCAGAAATTGCTCCTGGCAGGCACGGGGGACCATATGGGGCACCGGGATTCGAACCGATGACCTTTTGCATGAAAGGCAAACGCCTTACCTCCATGCTATCTCCCAGGCCCTGAAAAAACATTTTTATCACATGCAAAGAATAAAATACATATTTTATATACAGTACATCTACCATACTGTGATATACTACAGTATATATATATCAGATATAGTACAGTATATTTTTCTATGAAAAATTAAAAAAAAGTAACTTTAAAGAAAATTCGCATGACTATGTATTGTACCATATAATTGTAGCATTATTTACAGTAGCCGAGAGTTGCTAGGAACAACCCAAGTGTTCAACAACAGATGTTTGGATAAAAAAATTAGGGTACATAGACACAATGGAATACCATTCAGTTAAAAAAAGAAAACAACACAATTTTGTAGTTTACTGCAGTTTGAATGAAATGGACAGAAGAGGATCATGCTGACCAAGGTGCATCAAATAGAAAAAAAAATATGAAATGATGTTACTCATATATGAGTGTAATGGAACACAGTCAAGTAAATAATAGTGGGCCTGGGCAATAGTACAGCAGTAGGGTATTTGCCTTGCATGCGACCAACACAGGATGAATAATGGTTCAATTCTCAGCATTCCATATAGTTCCCCGTACCTGCCAGGAGCAATTTCTGATCTCTGAGCCAGGAGTATCCCCTAAGCATCACCGAATGTAACCATCCCCCCAAAGTAATTAACAGTGGCCAACAATAAAAGACACTGAGTATCGGCCTATAGAAGTCTGTGCTTGGATTTCTTGGGAGAGAGGTTGAAAAAATATCTATGGAAAGATGTCATCACTCTAATGGTAGTTATGACATTGTTATTTCTAAAGTATTAATATTAACAATATGTCAGTCATGGTGCTCGAAAAACAAACAAACAAACAAACAAAGCCCCCAAACTATCTGTGAACAGTGAGCCACTTGAGTGGAGGCTTTCAAGACCTTTAAGAAATATTTCTGCCTGCATTTCCCTTTCAAGATCATCATTTAACTGGCATGAGTTATCTAAAATGTTTACAAAACTCCCCAATTTTAATTTTCAGTAAAATTTGAGAATCATGTACTAGATGGGGGTTCTTAGAGTATGCACTGGATCAATAGCACCAGAATCACCTGAGTTTGGTAGGAATGCAAATGGTCTGGCCATTTCATAGACTAAATTTGAATTACTAGAGATGGGCCTATCATTTCATTAAATTCCATAATGAAGACTACAATTTGCAAAATAGTTTTAAAGCATCTAATTTTCATGGCGTAATGGGAGACAAAAATTTAGAGTGTCAGCTAGCTGGGGTCATAGATATATAAGAAAATGAAGGTGGGAACGAATCTCAGTAGTTGAGCTGAGAAGCTGGTGGGCTCTTCCTCATCTCTTTCACTATCTCCTATTTAAATTTTGTCTTCATCTTCTGCCATATGCAGCTCTGTCTTTGTACTCAGATATCAACATTGTATTTCTTAAACATTTATGGGTAAGTCAGTCAATCAGACACACCTTGTATTTAGTTGGAAAATGACATAAAATTGAACAATAAAGTTAGAGAGAATGCAAGTTACTTCTTGGGGAAGGGAAGATATTGGATGACTGCTTGCTTTTCACATAGCAGAGCACAGATAAGATTCCAAGGTCATTTCCCTCCCAAATATACCCTATTCTTCTCCAATAGTACAGATGAGCACCTTCTGGTCACACTTACAGACCACAGTGTGGTGTGTATCTTGCAGTGTGGTGGGATCACGAGACGGCATTTGAGTGAATGTAAGTAGAAGTTCAATCTAGCACGTTAAGCTTGGCTTTAAAATATTGCACACACTACTCTCTGCATTTCTTTATTCTGATAGCTTCTTGCAGCTAGACATGTAAACCTCTTAGAGTAGATGCTACCAACCAACAATATGGTAGGAGCCTGAGTTAGGATGCAGAAGATCAGTGACAAGGTTTGGATCTTACTGGAGGAATAAACTGAAATTAAATTCTAAGTGAAAATTAAATGCTAAATGCTAAGCTGCCACCCTTCTGGCGCATACAAATTTTCAGTGATCTTCGAGCATATTCTTTTCCTCCTTCTGGCCCTCCCATTCATTGTCACATCCATTTTCTTTAAGTGTTTTCTGGTAGAGCTCATAATCTGAGCTTTTGTGGCTCTTTTACTATTTATTTAGGCATGACTATTAATTTCTGCGCATCATTTTTCTGCTTTGTGTGGCTTTTGAACAAAGCAACTCCCCCTCTCCCAGCTCGGTTCTGGGTTCAGCTTCTTTCTTAGTAGTTCAAACATATCAAATTGGCTAACAAATGAATCCATGTTCGAGCAGCCATTTTATTGGGGTTTCTTAAAATTCCCTTTGCTTCCATGAAGCTGAACTCCCACTTGCTTCAGATACGTTAAGTAAAAGTGGAAGAGAAAATTACTCCCCGGGGGCTTTGTGGAAGTCAGCAAAAATATTTTTGAGACCTTTATACATTCTTTAACAACATTCATGAGGTTAACATCGTTAGAAAGAATATTCAGATAATCCATCTTTCTATGTATTTATAAACGCACTTTAACTAAATAGAGTGTGATGCTACAACTGGTTCTCATTATGCACTAATTACTTGCTAAATTTAATTCCAAAGAACAAAGACATTCTGAGTTATTCAAGGACAAAATAGTCTCCGATCCTTAAAAAATATACATTTTTTACATTCCTACTACTCAAAAATAGCTAACACATATTTCTTAATGTTTGAGGGGAAAATCTCCCAGGCTAAGGAATTTGTTCCAAGTTTTGTAAAGGAAAGAATTTATGCTTTAATTTGGTACCTTAAAATAGAAGAAGGTTGGAATAAGGCTATCTACAAGACTCTAAGATGCCTTGACTTCATAGTATTTTTAGAAAGGTTTTAGCTTTTCCAAACTGTTATGGAATCTTGAGTTAAAACATTCATTTCATTTTGCTAAATGGCTGTGGAAAAATCTCTACAGTGTGCATCTTCTTTGGACACTTATAATATCACATCTTGAAAGCTATTGAATACCTCTGTGAAAACAGTTTCCCAGTGTCTCACCGAATTATGCTTTTTAAAAAAATCTCCGGCCTCTGAACAGTACAGCAGGTAAGCTTTGCATGTAGCTGACCAGGGCTCAATCACTAGCACCCATCTGGTCTCCTAAACTAGACCAGACCAGGAGTGATCCCATATTGCAGAGCTAGGAGTAAATGCTGAGCAGTTCTAGGTGTAACCAAAAAAAAATGAAAAAGAAAAAAAAAATGAAAGAACCCAAACCAAAATAAACTTCTTCCTCCCAACATATATTTAGCCACTGATATGTCTCATATGCTTTACTCAGAATTGTTTTCTGTAAAATGCATTTCCTCGTCCTTTTGCTAAATTCACCAGTTTTTTCCAAGGCTAAGTTTTCTTAGGTGATTGTGATGTTTATCAATTTCTAATATTTGATCATGTTTTCTGTTTTCTTAATTTTTCTGGGAGAGTACTTTAAACTGAGTTTTAAAAATGTTCTGTTAAGGAGGGAACAGGGTGGTAAAATATTGTGTAAAAATTCCATTTCCTAACCTCGCATATAGTATATGGTGTATTTCAATGGACTCCAGATTTTCTGTTGCCATCTGGCTTGTTGGTTGAGGTTGGATGAGGTTATTGCAGTCTACGGCAGCCATATATAGTTAAGGAAAATGTTCATTAACAATGATTCATTTCTTAAAGTCTAGGGGAATTAATTCTGACCTAGAAATGCTATCATAATATGACTTCATTGCAATTTTGTCTTTAATTTTATTTGCTGGACCAGAAATCCTGACAAAACCTTGTCAAGGTCAAGGGTCAAGGATCTTATTACTTCGTTTTCTTGATATCCTCGCAGTCTAGTAGAATGATAGACATAGTTGCTCAATGGATATTTATTTAATATGTGATCAAACTTGCTATATTCAATAAATGAATTTCTCTTTAGTTCTTACCTTTTTACAAATTCACAGTCAAATTCTATACTTTGAGGACACAGATATAGAACACTCTCCACTCATCCCTCATGGATAATTTTCCAATTTATAATTTTCATAATTTTTTCAAATGTAAAACTAAATATACTTTTCAAACTTGAATTATACATTACATTTGAAAGTAACATGAAAATACATTCAATCATTCAATCACAAGATAAAATCTCTGGATTACATTAAATGATGGCATGATCCAAATGACTAATCTTCAGAAATTTCCTAAATTCAATAACTCAAGGAAATAACAAAGTTACTATGATCTTTGCAGAGAACTAACAATTCCAGAGACCATTATAAAATATTTATCTTTTAAAAACATTGAAAGTAAGAATACTTTTTGCCAGTATGCCATTTAAAAACATATACAGAGTAAATTTAGTAAAGAAGAGTCTAATGCTATTTTTTGCATTTTTTAAATTATAATTTTATTTTTAAGGTCTGTAAAATTATGTTCAGGGGGTGTGGGGGGCCATGCCAAACGATTATCAGAAGATGCTCAGGATGTAAGACTGTTTGCTTGAAAGATTCCAGAGCTATATCAAATGAGACTCTGGGGACCAGTGATGGCAGAAAAGGATCAGGGTTCTTTTTTTTTTTTTGGCGGGGGGGGCCACACCAGGCAGTGCTCAGGGGTTACTCCTGGCTGTCTGCTCAGAAATAACTCCTGGCAGCTGGCAGGCACGGGGGACCATATGGGACACCGGGATTCGAACAAACCACCTTTAGTCCTGGATCGGCTGCTTGCAAGGAAAACGCCGCTGTACTAACTCTCCGGGCCCAGGATCAGGGTTCTTATACTGTGCCCTAACCTTGTCCTCTCTGTGTTTTCAAAACCACAATACTTCATGTCCCCATCATGGTATCACTTGGTTCAAGTTCATAAATTAGACTTGACTGCCAGCTGTTGCTACATAGGGATAGATCCAACTACTCTGGAACACTTTCTTGACATCCTCATTTCCCTCCTATTGTCTTTATGTTTTGAAGAATTGCTCTCTGTTACCTCCCTTTGATGACATCCTCTTGTGACACCAATAACATTACCCATGTGGATGGAATATAGGGTAATCCTCTCCAGGAATCAGGAAGAAAGAGGAGTTTTGTGAACTGAGGAAGAAAATTGTGTGACCCCTCCTGCTCCATTGCTGACTTTGTACAGCAAAACTGTATCCCTGACTGTTTCCAAGATGTTTTCAAAATGGAAGAAAAATCTGTTTTCTGTCTTCCTCACTGTTGGAAATCTGCTGATTTGTTGGTGGTTCTGATGGGGAGCAGAGGTTCTGTTGTTCATGCCAGAAACGGAAGCAACTAGAGCTTCCATAAACATACACCAGTAGCAACATGCCTTTGTTTACTAGTGACCTATTGCCAAAACCATCATTTAATTTTCAATGGAGTGTAAATGACAAATTTGGGGCAAATGTGCTCTAAGACAGTAGTTCTTTTGAGAATATTTTTATCTTCTCTGATCACATGCTCCATTTCTAATAAAGGTATACGTTTCTGACATGCTTATCTCTGTCAATAAAACTCATATGAAAATAGATTTTTGTAATGCAATAATTCAATGTCAGATTAAAAATAACTGAATTTCTTTATCCCAAGAATCTGATTCTTACACTGATATTCAATTTGGATTCATTAATATCAAGAACATGGGAAAAGACTGGAGTGGTGGTAGGAATAGAGGGGTCAAAGTTCACGCCTTCTATATGATTGACTCCCAGGGGTCCATAACACAATATCTCCTCAGGGCCTGGTGTTTAACTTCTTGAAGGGGTCCCAGACTTTCTCAGCACTGCTTAAGAGTCCTTTCCCCTCAAAGGAGTGGGACTATGGGGTTGAGGAAGGGGTGTTAAAATATTTTATCTTTGACCACTGAAGTGTGGGAAAACTTTGAAGATGAGGTCAGAGTTAGAAAATCTTTGTTTTCCTTCTCTTATAATAGAGGACTAACAAAACATTCTCATAGTTAAAAGACACTAAAGGTTCTTACATTTGCTATAGGTTGAACCTATTAATTACAGTTTTATGTAGGAGTATGATTACAGGTAGGGGTATGTACCATGATTTTCCTATCTTTGTGGTGAAACCTCTAGGTGTCTGTTCCATTCAAAACCCTACAGAATGTATCATACTTAATTTCTAACTTGCAATGCTTCCCAACAAAACCTTTCTAATTGGAATCATAATATCATTATACTCCTAAGGCTAAGATATAAAAATAAGTAAAACAGCTTTATCAAAAATGTTTTTGAAGGGACCAGAGTGATCGTAGGGTATTTGTCATACAGCAGGTAGGTTATTAGCCTTATAGATGGCCAACCTGGGTTTGATCCCTGGCATACCATATGTTTCCCAGCGCATCCCCAGGTATAATTGCCAAGTTATTATATTATATTATATTATATGAATACAAAATCTATTATCTACATGTGATGATTTAATATGTTATAATAAAGCTATAATATATCTGTGGAGATATAAAACATGATTTAATAAGGTCTACTGGCACAATTGGCAAGCTACTTGAAACAATAAGCACTTTGTTAATCCATCTACAGGGAATATTGATTATTTTTTGGCAATTCAACATTTTTTGAAGACTATATAATGTTCAGAGTAATTCCCAGTGTGTAACTAATGCCTTTCCAAAGTCAAAATTTGTAAGAGTTCCAAGTGCCCCATATCCCCCCCCCCCCGGGCTAGGATCAATTTCTGAACCCATAGCCAGGAGTAATTAATCCCTGAGCATCAATGGGTGTGGTCCAAAAAACAAAACAAAACAAAAAACAAAAAAATTGGAAGAGTTTTCCACATTTCTTAAATGGTAAATTAGTATTAATCTGGGCTCAAATTTTAGATTTGATTACTAACTTTAAACTCACATCTTGATTTAAAAATGAGTGTTTCTGCTTTGCACTATAGGGAGAGCCCTTGGACATCTGATCTTTTCTTTATAATTAAGACTACTCCCAAAAGACTATACTTTCAGGGATCATTTCTATAGTATGTGACTGGAGAAGTTTCTCTGATCGTGTAGAGCACCCAAACCCACGAGGAAGAGTCAAAGCGTCCTCTCCTGAGCGTGAAGCCGGCTCTAGGTGCTGCTTCTGCAACTGCCTCTTGCCATTGATGATCGTTCTTCCTTTTCTCTGAAAAAGGTAGAGGGAGAGGATGCAGTCTGAGTGGTAAAAAAAAAAAAAAAAGACTACTCACAAAAATCCAATTTCATTCTAGGCACCAGTAGAAATTTGAGATTTATTTAAGAGTATATATACAAAATTAAGATTTTTAGAAGGATATACAAAATTCAGGAGCGGTGAGAAAGGTGTCAGTTCAACGTTTATATATCCTAGTTCAGCTTCTGTAGAAAGTAACATGGAGATTTCTCAAATAGACAATAGGGCCAAGAAATTGCACTTTTGAAATAGATTCCCCAAATAGTAAAGAGTCTATATAAAAAGTGGTAGTGAATTTTTATTGAGAATGATACAGCCTGCCTAGAATTCAGTGCGAGGGTTTGAAAGATATAACTGCTCATTTCCTGGTTACTGGGAACTCCCCAGTTTACCCCAGTAAACTCAAAATCAGCACCACACTTCATGATGTTCAGTGGTTACCAGGAAAAACTGCTTCTGATAATGTTTGTTGCTCTGAGAACTGTGAGGTTCTAGGCATAGAGTTAAAAAAAAAATCAGAGCCAGAGCGGTGGCACAAGTGGTAGGGCATTTGCCTTGCACGTGCTAACCTAGGTGCGATCCTCCGGCGTCCCATAGGGTTCCCCAAGTCTGGGGCATTTCTGAGCACATAGCCAGGAGTAACCTCTGAGCACCACCAGGTGTGGCCCCAAAACAAAACAAAAAATCAGCGCATAAAATTTCTGAAACTTAACTCTCCAAATACCTCACTGACCCCGGCCGGTATAGTAAACAATTTGAAGAATGAGAATACATTAACATTTTTGTGCATAGTCCTACTTACAAAATAAAAATTTGTAATTTATTAAGACAATTATTCCCTAAAATAAATGTGGTCAACCAGGGCAACAGATTTGACTGAAATTGACTTTAAAAAGCCCAAAATTAAATTATAGAAGCCTTGTGGGAAGCAACTTATTGACGGAAAAAATTGTTTTTCACTTTCCACTGCCACAATCATTTAATTTACACAATGTTTTTTTTTAATCTTGTATTGCCCCTAGAAATTCCTCTGACTCCCTGTCTCTTGTCCTCAGCTCTTAATTTTTTTGACTGCTTTTTCAAAGCCTTTCATAAATTTGTTCCCTAAAATATTTTTCCCTCTTACTCAGCCTTCTGCTTGTGTGAATTCCAATGTCAATTGAAATTAC
>PVKC010016334.1:0-20874 GCA_004027635.1 Crocidura indochinensis
GGGCATTGTGCGGCAGTTTGGGCTCACAAAGGTTAGCCATCACTGTCATAGGCTTACACAAGTGTTTCAATTTTTTTTTCAAAACCCATAGATAAGTGAGATTATTCTGTGTGTCTCTCCCTATGACCCATTTCACTCAGCATAATAGTTTTCATGTCCATGCATGTATAGGAAAATTTCACGACTTTACCTCTCCTGATGGCTGCATAATCTATTGTATATATGTCCCACAGTTTCTTTAGCCATTCATCTGTTGAAGGGCATCTCGGTTGTTTCCAGGGTCTGGCTATTGTAAATAGTGCTGCAATGTTTAGAGGTGTGAGGAAGGGATTTTTGTATTTCATTTTTGTATTCCTAAGGTATATCCCTAGGAGTGGTATAGCTGGATCATATGGGAGCTCAATTTTCAGTTATTTGAAGAATTTCCATATTGTTTTTCATAAGGGTTGGACTAGGCGGCATTCCCACCAGCAGTGGGAATACAGCATACCACATCCCAGCACTTATTGTACTTGATCTTTGTAATGTATGCCAGTCTTTTTGGTGTGAGATGGTACCTCATTGTTGCTTTGATTTGCATCTGATAATTAATGATGTGAAGCATTTTTTTCACGTGCCTTTTGGCCATTTGTATTTCTTGAGAACTTGCCTGTTCATTCTTCTCCCTATTTTTTGATGGGGTTAGATTTTTTTTTCTTGTTAAGTTCTGTCAGTAACTTGTATATCTTAAATATTAGTCCCTTATCTGATGGCCAATCTGGTTCCACCTCCCTCCCATGTCCTTCCAAGATGTCTCTGTGCTGGAATGCAAGATGTCCCTGTGCTGGAATACAAGATGTCCTTGTACTGGACTGCAAGATGGTCAGTCTGATTCCAGGGATCAATCAGCCAGGCTCTAGGTATCAGTCATCCCTTCAGGCCTAGTCTCCCTTCCTTACCTTACTTTTGCAGCCTATAACTAAATTTCTAAAAGCAAACTAAAACAGAATCAGTAGTGTGGCTAATTCTATTGCAATCACACCTATTACTAAGAAATCACTATTCCTATTCAAAACTACTTGAGAAATATTATAAAATTACTTAAAAACACACTATGCCAAAAGTGTCCACTCCAACACTGCCCACTGTGATATCACTTTGACCACCCCTCTGGGGGGGGGGGTTATTTATCAAAAGAGATCTATTTCGTTTGCATTTCAGCATCTAGAAAGAGCCTTACTTAATTCCGGCCATGTGTAAGTCAGATGTGATGAGGACCGCAAACAGGGGTGAGCACAGCAGCCCAAGCCTTGGTTCCTCAGAGCATGAGCCCTGGTGAGCATCTCTGTATGCAAATACCACAGTAGAGGACTGAAACTTCTGGGAGTCCTGCAGGGCTGAGTGTATAAGTAATGCAATCTGATGTCTGATCCCCCAACTCCCAGTGAATACTATGGCTGAAAATATTCAAGTACCACAAGAGACATGTGTAAACCATGGCTACCACTGCCATGCCACAGTATCGACAGCAAAGAAGAGCAAGTGATGGGGAGAATTAAAAAGGAAAAGACACATTGGTGGAACTGATGTAATAAAATTGATATCAATTAGAACAGAATCTCTTCTCAAAATTCCACAGACACCTCATTTCCCCCAAAGAACTTTGTGCTTCCCTTCGTTTTGTCTCCCAAACTTCCATGGTATGTAGATGAACCTGGGAAACCTGGATGAAAATCAGCACTAGCTTTTCCAGCCACCTGTAAGTTCTTTTCCTGATTACCTGTTATCTGTATCTCCCTTTGCTTCCTCTCCACCACAACTATTACCCCCAGCAACTAGGGATCTGGAGGGAAAACCATGACTATTTTGAATCTCGCTGTCTGGTGGTGCTCGGAGGACCATATAAGATTCGAAGAATTGAACTTGAGTTGGCCATATATAAGGCAAACATCCTGGTTTCTATATTGTTTTTCCTGCCCCCAAAGTTTCTAACATTTGCCTCTGATTTATTATATGGATTTATTCCTACTTAAGGAATGTCTTTTAGTGGAGCTTGGCTATTTATTCTGATCTTTGCCTGCTATGAAGAATAGAAGAACCTTTTCTTGCTGAGAATACCCTATCCAATATTCCTCTCTACCATGGAGTTGTCACCAGGTGTGCCTGGGTAGATAGATACCAAGATGGATAGTAAGAGTTCGCTTGAGTTCACAGGGGTTTGGGGAAGAGAGTCATATTCTTATCCATGATATATATTGCCACTGACCCTCACTTTCTGTTCACTTACACCCCCTGGCCCTCTTTTTGTTGAGGTACAGTGATTTATAATACTATTGCTGATCATTTTCATGCTCCCATCATTCCAGCACCAGCATCTGTGACAAGCTGACACATTTTTTAATGAAACAAGGCTTTGGGACACTTCACTTTCTCTTTTGAAACAAACACTTTCAAATGCTTCATACAAGCATGAAAATGACTTTTCTGTCCACTATCTATCCATATTTCTATCAATGTACCAGCCTACATTTCTTCTTTGAGCTCCTTTTTCTGCCAAAAGATACCCTTCAGAACCCAGTTCCAGTCACGCCTTTCCTGTGAAGCCCTCCTTCCATATCTCCTCAGCTCCTTAGAGTTGCCTTCTACTTGGTTTTCCTTGACACATTCCCCTCTCCACTGGCATCTTCATCACAGGGCACAATACATACCTTGGCCACTTTTTCTAAGCCAGAGAGGTGCTCCACAGAGCCTGGGCTCCAACATGTCCAGGCTAGAGAGCCAGTGATAAATGATGAATGGAAATCATCCCCTGTACATGCCAGTGAATGCTTTTGCTTTAAAGTAAAAGCATATTTTATTTGGAGGTCCTGAGGAAGGGCAGAGAGAGAATGAGAAGACACAGAGAGAGAGAGAGAAAGAGTGAGCAAGAGAGGGAGAGAGAAAGAAAGTGAGAGAGAATAAAATATTCAAGGGAAAGCGCAGACTTCTCCAAAGGTGGAGATAGTGAAAGTAGGAAAATCCACATCTCAGGAAGGAAGAAGTGGGCAATATGTGCTCAGGTCTTATACATCCTGCTCAGGATATTTTTTTCAGTTTATGGACCAACTTTTCAAACTTCCTGAGGGTCCAACACTACTTCTCATCTTTCCACCTATAGGAATCTGATGTCTGTGCTCATCACTCCATGGGTACCAGTTGAAATCATGGATCCTAGTGACTCCAGCTTAGTATGCATCAAACAGCCAGAAAAAGGGATGAAAGAGAGGAAGTTTGGAATGAATAAACTTTGGCGAGGACTTGGCATGGATGGGCATAGTATGCTTTGATTGGGAGATATTGATGCATTATTCATTCAGGACCATTTTTAGAGAAACTAACTGATGGTGAGCAAACTTCTGAATTATGCCTGAATTATGCTTTATTCTCTGTTATTTCAGCATAACCCACATCATACATACCTCATAGCTTGGCCTCTTTGAACTCAAGACCACTATCATCACTGCACACAGTGACCCAACTTTATGGGTTATGGAAAAACACCAGGATTTTAAAGAGTCTCTAAAAACCTCTGGGAGGTAGGTGAACAAAAAAGAAAACTTAAAAAAAATTGCTCTTTTCCACTTTTTAACTTCCCTTATATAGAATCAAGGCTTCAATTTCATGGAGCAATTAGAGAACTTTACTGCAGACTGAGAGGCTAATGGTTTTGTTTATGCCTTATTAAGATGTCTCAGGCCCATAGCTAAGGACTGTCCTAGAGCATTGCTCCCAATTATCCAAAGTCACTAAAGGCTGTTTGCTGTTCAGTGTCAAGCATCTCTTCTATGCAGTGTCCGAGTGTGTAGTAATTGTCTCCCTCATTGTATCCTGGTCCACCAGCTTCTCTGAACCCAGGGAACTCTGCAGAGGATAGTTCTGGTTAAGTTGCTCTGGATTCAGAGAACTCTTTAATGGGGAGCTCTGGACTACCTGTTCTGCTGGGAACTTTCCAGGGTGAAGTCCTGGTCCACTTGCATCTCTGGACCCAGGGAACTCTGTGCTGAAATCCAGACTTGAATGAACAGGCTTGAAGCAGTGGCACCTTAAAACTTAATAAAACAAGAGAGACATGATAGAGAAAAGCATGGGGTTAGGGGGCTTACCATCTCATGGACTGAGAGACCCTTGACTGTCCTCCACGAAGAACATTTTCAGGAATAATCAATCATAGAAAACAGAGAAGAAAACAAATTTCTAACTAATACTAACTAAGCCTAATGGGGGGATTTCATGAGGGGGTGTGAGGAAAAAGAAAGCTAAAATAAAAATCTCTGAAGATTGTCTTCTCTGGGAGGGGATAAAAGACTGTATATAGGACTTCTGCTTGCAAAAGCTATATATCATAAGAAATATTTCCTTGATTAAGCAATATTTTTTTAATTTTTTTTTTTTTTTGGTTTTTGGGTCACACCCAGTGACGCTCAGGGGTTACTCCTGGCTATGTGCTCAGAAGTCGCTCCTGGCAGGCACGGGGGACCATATGGGAACCGGGGGATCGAACCGTGGTCCGTCCTAGGCAAGGCAGCAGGCACCTTACCTCCTGCGCCACCTCCCGGCTCCCTAATTTTTTATTTTTAATTATGAGAACAAAGATGCAAAGAAAGAAGACAAGGTAAAGTTACAGTGGAAGGACAATCACCCATAAACAGAATTCTCAGAAGTCCCCTTACTGATATTTTAACTTTGAACTTTCAGCCAAAGAACATTAAGAAAAATAAAACAGAACCCATGTACAATTATTTTGTCCCTCAAGTCCCAAGATTGTAATACATAATATTTCTTAGCAGCACATCAAGCAAGCTAAAGCCATAAAACTTATGTAACTCCTTAAACATTGAAGGCATAGTATTTTTTTACATTTCCATGCACATGCATATTAGTTTAAGTTAACCTAAAAAATTCATTTTTCCTTTTATGGATAAGAGTCAAAGGAGCACAGTAAAAATGGTGTTAGAGTGACAATAATTGTTTGCATAGGCCCACCAAAATATGGGGGACATGGAAAGGAAAAGTCTTGGCCTAAATACAAGGAGACCCTACCCTTGAAGTTTCCTGGCATAAGACTAACTCTAGGCTCCAGGCAAACTAGATTGCCCAATCCAAGTCATTGTCTGTAGTGCCAACACACTTTTATTTTCCACACAGTCTCTGTTGTTGGTATCATGTTTCTGTATTAAAGATCCTGGAATCTGCATTTCCTACATTGAAGTCAGGATGTGGAGCGTCCTCTTGTTTCACCTCACAATTAAAGGGCAATGCAGAAAGCCCTGTACAGTACGCAGGTCGTTGATGTTAAGCAAAGGTTTTTTTAATTAGCTCCCAAGAATGCTGTTTCATTATATATTTTGGGAGTTACACAAAACTTGGTAAAATTCCAATCAGATTTTAGATAAGGTTTGGTTTGTAAGTTCTTTTATCTCATCCTCTAGAAAAACCACTGCATTATGCAAATGTCCTAGTTGAATAATAATTTTATCATTAAATTGTTGATAACAAACAATAATTTATGCCATAATAAATTAGCGTTTTTGTGCCAATGCTCTAAAATGACTGTTTGGATACCCTGTTGGAGGGCAGTTCCAGCAAGAGCAATAACAGCAGTTAATGCTATTAGTTTCTTGATTCCCCAAAAGAGATTTGATATAAAACTTCTGAAAGTTTTTCAGTCTCTTAACTAATAATCTTTCCAAGATATACATCAAGGGGGAACACTTCAATGCCCTAGGAAGTTTAACTAGCATGCACAAAGCTTCTCTGGCTTTAACTAGAAGAAGTCTGTAGCTTTAAATTATATGCTCGAATTCAAGCAAGTGAATAGTTTGTAAGAGGTACAGACCAAAGTTCTTTTCTCCTTATCAGTTTTCCTATCAAGGTACTGTAAGCTATTTTTTCACAAGTTTATATGAAATGTGTTTATTCTTTTAGTGAAACAATTTCTTAATAGGTTTAAATTCACAACTCATAAAAAAATCTGGCCAGAAGGTATTTTGTTAACAATGGCAACCACTTAATGGAGAGCCAAGGTAACAACTGTAATGCTAAATTTTCCTTTGTAGTGTTAATGAGGCTTGAGACCAAATCTAAACTGAAAATCTGAAATAGTGATCTCTCCTTTGACTTGACTGATAGTAAATCCAAAAATGTAAATGATTTGAGCTACATTTATTTTTTAGATGACTTTTCTGGGCTTCTAGGTTTCCAGATACTCCTCGCTTAACGACCTCCCTGTTTAGCGACCGCTCACACTTAAGACCATCTATCTCACCGATAATATGTGCTTGGATGTGGTAGTGGCTCTGAGTCTCAAGGTCATTCATGGCTGATGTACACTATTCTGAGGTCCGGTACTGCTGTTTTCCTGGTCAGTATTCACATTTCAGCAGTTAATTTTTTTTTTTTTGCGATGCAAAGAAAAAAGTTATAAACAGCTATACTGTACTGTATATCTACCTAAAAGCACAACTTCAATCCTTCAGTCAATGGACCAGGGGACCATAGCCACATTGAAAGCATGCTATTTACACACAACTTTTTCCAAAGTTATAACAGCAACAGAAAATGATGAAGTAACTCTCTGTGATCTTTATATTCTTTAATCATTGCAGTACTGTGTGTAAATTATACAATCTATGCAAATGAAAACAAGTGGAAGTTTTCAGTTTGATCTTTCTCATTATTTTATTTATTCAGAATATTGCATTGTCAAGCACTATGCATATACTGTACTACTCTATACAGCACATGCAGTTCCTCACTTAATGACCAATCGTTGAAAAGGAACTTGTTCGTTAAGCAAGGAGTTTCTGTACTGGGCATTCAAACAGTTTAATAAATGAAAGTCAAAGGTGGCATATTCCACTACCTGCATTAGTTTACCTGTATAACTGGTAAGCAGTTATTACCATAACTGGTAAACATGTTCCAAATGACAACCACAGCTAGAAAAATAGTGGCTGGTGTTTTAACAGTATTATTTTGCATCAATACATTTTCTAACTCCTGGATAACTGTCTTCATTTGTCTCCCATGAGCAGTGATACTAGATGGATCTTTTACAATACATTTTTGGATCTTAACGGTCAGGTTGGGCATATTTTCTTGTAAAAATACAAGCATATCCTCTCACCCAAACGTTCACCCTTTCTTTTTTTCTATTCTCCCTTTTCTGCATCTTTAAAGCAAAAAAGGTTGATTAATCTGGATTTTATTACTAGAGTTTGGCCAGTGTTTTTCCACTGCACAGAATTTTTTCTTGTCTTTGAAAAACAGAAAGCATTTAGAGTTAAAGTCTATATATTTGCTAATTGGGGTATTCCTGTTCTGTTTTGTTTTTGTAATAGAGCTTTTAGTGAAGCTTTGGCTCTTTCCTCATAGCTTTATAAAGGATACCAATAGAGTATTATATATAATTATTAAAAATGTTTCTAGATTTTTAGACATGCTGGGCCATTGTCGTCTTTACTTTCAGGGAACCCCCATAACAGCAAAAGAGGAATGACATGTTTTTCTCATTTTTCTACATAAAGGTTGAGCCTATAAAATTATTTGAATATCCTGTTGATCAAAAGATAAGACATGAATGAATCTATCATTAATATTTTTGCCTCAGGAATAAACCCAGGGACCATTGGAGGACAAATCATAGGAGGCCAAGTTGGGCAAAAGGCAACAATTTCTCTTGCTTGTGCTTTGGTAACTGCAAATCAATGGCAGAGACTTTTACCAATGTTATGAGTTAGTTAATGCCACTCTAAAGCCTTTTGAACATTAACAATTATAACTGGTCTATTACAGAATTCCCTTTGACAATTTTTCCTGGTAAGGAAAAATGAGCATGTAAATGCATAGTACATACTTTAGCTTGATTTCTCAAATGCTTTTGTAGTTGTATAAAAGGTTAATTTCTTTCCTCTATGGGCTCATAGTACATACTTTAGCTTGATTTCTCAAATGCTTTTGTAGTTGTATAAAAGGTTAATTTCTTTCCTCTATGGGCTCTTGTGTTGTTCACAATTTACAACTAACTAGTGTTAAAGGTTCAAGGAAGCCCACCACCTCAAATAAAAACCATAAATCTTCAGAGAAAGCAACAGCAAACAACTTTATTGATTCCAGCTAGCTGGGGAGCCCAGATCTGTCATGCAGACTGAAGCTGGAAGCCCTGGACAATTTTGGGAAGTGTCTTTTATAGGTTTAAGGAACCTTAGGAGGAGGGTCGATATGGAATGTAAGGCTTGTAGAACTCAGCAATCCCTATTCCAGGTTCAAACACAATGTCCAATCCGATGGTGAGCTTGTCTTTTCCCAAATAAGACAAGAACCTTATGAGGGGTGAGCAGAAGTCCATTCTTTTGCCCAAAGATGTCGAGTTCCTCTTAGGAGGGACATTGGCTGATGGTTACCTGGGCAGCAGGCCACTGACGTCTCAAGGTGAAATTCCAGAGCAAGAGATCAACAAGGTGGGGGTGCATATAGGCTTAACAGGCATCTATATCTGATCACTTATCTGAGCTATTATAATCATCTAACATCTATTTTCATAAAGTTTCCCTTAACGCTAGTTTTTACCCAAAACAAATATCATCCCTGGTTTCTTGGTTTCACTCAAAATAGGGATTTTCCTACTTATCATCTTGTTTTACATGTTTCAAGCACACTTGGGTGGGACTGGCTCAGGATAGGCTTTTATATCCTTACTCCAACACCAAGGGAGTAATCTCTGTACTCAATAAAACTGTAGTTCCATCAAATAGATCTTTCTAGCTCTTTGTCTCTCTGTCTCTCTCTTTCTCTATATGATTTACCCTCATAGCCTGGTTTGGGCTTTGTATTATTTCCTCTGGCAACCTCTGCTACAGACCTATTTTCCAGGGGTGGGATCACAGTATGTGGAGTCTTTTCACTTGGTGCCTGAACAGAGACCAGAGGAGAAGGGCCTTGACAATTATAGGTGATATGATCTCTTGGTGAACTAGGGCAATAATCCCTTTATGTGTGAAGACCATAATCTCTTGGTGGATTAAGGCTATGATATCATTTTGGTAAAGTGGTGGCCTATATGTTGTGTAGTTTGATGTTACTCATAGGTGGCTTGATGTTACTCTGGTGTATCACTTACTGAAGAATGTACAAGCCACACTTTCTGAAATTTTTTTTTTTTTGGTTTTTGGGCCACATCCAGTGATGCTCAGGGGTTACCCCTGGCTATTCGCTCAGAAGTCGCTCCTGGCAGGCATGGGGGACCATATAGGAAACCAGGGGATCAACCGCAGTCCATCCTAGGTTAGTGCAGGTAAGGCAGGCACCTTACCTCGAGCGCCACCACCAACCCCCCTGAAATATTTTCTACATTAGAAAATAGAAACACTTTCCCGGTGGTAATGCTTCTTTGCCATTTCATTATTTGCCACTGGCATTAAATCAGAGAAACCGCCATGGCCTAGTACATCAGATGAAGGAGATACCAATGACAAACCAGCTATTACCTCTCTGACTCAGAGTTTAAAGTGGCTCAGCAGAAATGCTCCTCCCCCACTGCAGCAATGCAGAGACTTTCCTAGAAACTGCTCCAAACTAAGCTCACAATTACCAGTTAGGCCCCATGAACCTGAACTTTGCTCTTCCTTTCCTGCCTATCTGGAGGAAAATAAGCCCACATCTTATGAGGGCTTGAAGATGGACTTACTCAGCCCATTTAAAAGAAAACCTGCACATCATATGGACCAATGTCCCCATACAGTACTGAGTACCTACAGGTTGGAATGAAAAAGCACTTTGGACTCATCAGGATTTTCATACAATTGCTAAGACCTGTATGAGCCCTTCATAATATATGCAGTGGAAAATGTGATTTAACGATGAGGCTAAGACAAAACTCCACACCCTACCTCATTCTGGGATAAGAATTCAGAAGTTTGGTTGACTTATGAGAGTTGATTGTAGAAGGACAATGGACCAACATAAGGAAACAAGTTGCAAAAAAACAAAGAAAGAAAGAAAGAAAGAAAGAAAAAGAAAGAAAGAGAGAAAGAAAGAAAGAAAGAAAGAAAGTAGAAAGAAAAAAGAAAGAAAGAAAGAAAAAAGAAAGAAAGAAAGAAAGAAAGAGAGAGAAAGAAAGAAAGAAGAAAGAAAGAAACAAAGAAAGATAACAAGTTGCTCTGCCTCATGCTATCGTAGTGCAGGACTGAGAGATAGCATTATGGCAATGGGAAAAGATTGATGCTGATGCTGAATTTAAATTAAAGGGAGTTATACAAGGATTTTATGCACCGAATGAGGGTCCAGCAAAATATTTAATACAATTGTTGACAAAGCTGAAAAATAACATCAACAACAACACAATAATTGTGGGGGACCTCAACACAGCTTTGTCAACAATGGATAGGTCAACCAGACTGAAACCCAACAAGAATATACTGGACCTGAGGAGAGAAATGGAAGAAATAGGCCTAGTAGATATATATAGGACACTCCATCCCCAGAAACCTGGATACACATTCTTCTCCAATGTACATGGGACATTCTCCAGTATAGGCTACATGCTGGCACATAAAACATATCTTTTTGTGTGTGTGTGGTTTTTTTTTTGGGTCACACCTGGCAGTGCTCAGGGGTTACTCCTGGCTCCATGCTCAGAAATTGCTCCTGGCAGGCACGGGGGACCATATGGGGCACCGGGATTCGAACTGATGACCTTTTGCATGAAAGGCAAACGCCTTACCTCCATGCTATCTCCCGGACTCATAAAACATATCTTCATAATATCAAGAGGATAAAAATTTTGCAGGCTGCCTTTGCTGACCACACGGCTCTGAAATTATTTGTGAATTCCAAAGGAACAAAGAAGAAAAACTCTAACACCTGGAAGTTAAACAGCCTCATACTGAATAACCAGTGGGTCCGAGATAAAATCAAAGAGGAAATCAAAAGATTCCTGGAAACAAATGATAGTGAAAACACAAACTATCAGAACTTATGGAACACAGCAAAAGCAGTACTGAGAGGAAAAATTATAGCTTTGCAAGCACACATCAGGAAGGAAGAAGGGGCTTACCTGAGTAGCTTAATGACGCAGCTTATAGAACTAGAAAGTGCTCAACAAAAGGACCCAAAAATAGGCAGGCAGAAGGAAATAACAAAGCTGAGAGCAGAAATCAATGAAGTGGAAACCCCCCAAAAATCCGAAAGATCAACGAAAGCACAAGTTGGTTCTTTGAAAAAATAAACAAGATTGATAGACCACTGGCAAAACTAGCAAAGAAAGAGAGAGAAACTTGATAGGATTATTAGGATTGAAAAAGGAGAGATCACGACTGATATGGCAGAGATTCAAAGGGTAATCAGAAACTACTTTGAGAAGCTCTACGCCACTGAAAATGAGAACCTGGAAGAAATGGATAAATTCTTGGACTCTTACAATCTTCCACTGTTGAAGGAAGAGGATGTAGCATATCTAAACACCCCCATAACTATTGATGAAATTAAAACGGTAATCAAAGATTTTAAAGTTTTTTCCCAAGCCACATGTGAAATTTCTAGGGGAAACTGACAGATGCAATACAGAGGTAGGTTAGTGGTAAAGAAACACAACAGCACCTAGTAGGAAAATTAGCCCTTGAGAATGCTAATGAAGATTACCAGGCTATGTTGCACCCTATAAGAGAGAGGCAGAGACAGAAATAATGTTATGACTACTGGAGAGCATGCTGGAATGGTTTAATTAAACATCAGGCACACATCTATAGTGCTGAGATATATTCAATATGGAGGTGATTTCAGGATAATCTGGCTGGCTCAGGCTACTTCTACAGGGAATAAAGAATATCTCCCAATATGAGGTCTTTGAGGCACTAACCAGATCTTGTCTAAGATGCAGCAAAAAAAACTGCTGCTGGTCTGATAATCAACTCAAGAGACTGGCAAGGAGGCTAGCCCCAGACTTCACAAATACAGGAAGATGTTTTAACTGTGGCAAACAAGGGCATTTTCATAGAAACTGCAGGATTACTCCTTGACCTACTACCTAGAGATTGCAACTCAATCTTTTGTCTTGGGAAAACTGGATAAAGGAACAGTACAAAGCCCTAAAGATTCAAGGAAACTCTCATCTGTATCCCTGGCTCCAACCTGGGCCAACAGAGCTACAATTAATAGATTCATGGCAACCTGCTACTGCAGAAAGTTGCGCCTTCGATATTTCCTTCTTTGATACTATAACCATAACACTGGCCCAGTTACCCTACAAATTAAAATCTTGCATAAAGGGCCCAATTCCGACAGGTACTGGTAAGCCTGCTCCTGGGAAGAAGCAGTCTGACTCTTAAGGGAATTAGTGTTCATGTAGGAATAATAGATTCTGATCACTTTGAAGAAATAATAATTGTCATTTCAGAGCCAACTGTTCGGACTTTTGAAAAGGAAGAGCATATCGCAAAGATTCAGTTTTCCCCTTTATAATGCCTGACCACTTTGATCACCTGAGGATTGGGCTTTCAGTGGAATCAAACCACTAACTGCCTCTGATGATCCAAAGGTGGCCTTTATCTCTAATATTACAAAGGTTGACTACCCACTTATAACCCTTGAGATTCATGGATTGAAGTTTAAAGGTATGTTTGATACAAATGTCAATGTTTTTATCATCTCTTTGTATTACTGGACCCATAAAGGGTCTATTCAAGAGATACCTCATGGGGAGCTGGGAGGTGGAGCAGGAGGTAAGGTGCCTCCTGCCTTGCCTGCGCTAGCCTAGGACGGACCACGGTTCGATACCCCGGTTCCCATATGGTCCCCCAAGCCAGGAGCGACTTCTGAGCACATAGCCAGGAGTAACCCCTGAGCATCACTGGGTGTGGCCCAAAAACAAAAAAAAAAGAGAGAGAGAGAGAGAGAGAGATACCTCATGGCCTGAAAGGAGTAGGTTCATTGTTATCTTTCTCTGTCCAACAGATTGCTACATAGCTGAAAAACATTTATATAGAAGGACAGGTTGCACCTTTTGAACCACATGTAGCTCTCCTATCCCTGAATATATGGAGTTGAGATCTACAGGAACAGTGGTGCATTTAATACCATATTTCTCCCCCAGTCTCCCTCTGGTCCCTAATTCAGAGGCCTTTATAATTGGAGCTTCTGAGGTTCAGCACTTGCTACCCTTCAGCATTCAGTAGAAATCTCATAATCCTGTGTGGACTCCACAGTGGCACTTAACAGTATAAAAATTAAAGGCACTGGTAAATCTGGTAGAGAAACACCTTAAGCTGGAACATATTGAAACATCATTTTCAGAATAGAATTCTCCTAGTTTTGTTATACTAAAGAAGTCAGGCAAATGGCAGTTGGTAATTCACTTAAGAAACATTAAATCCACCATTGTGCCCATGGGATCCTTATAGCCCAACCTCCCTGCCCCAGTAGCTATTCCTAAAGACTGGTTGCTGGTTGTGGTAGAGCTAAAAGATTGCTTCTAGGGCCCAGAGCTATAGTGCAGTGATAGGGTGCTTGCCTTGCATGCTGCTGACCCAGGATGGACCTAGGTTTGATCTCCTGTGTCCCATATAGTCCACCAAGCCAGGAGTGATTTCTTTGCACATAGCCAGTAGTAATCCCTGACCATCACTGGATGTGGCCCCAAAACCAAAATAAACAAACAAATCAATAAAAAGATTGCTTCTATAACATACACATACACCCAGAGGACCATAACTGCTTTCTTTGCATTTTCTATTCCCTTTTTTTTAACAATAGTGCTCCCATGCATAGATTTCAGTGGACTGTTTTACCAATTCACCAATGACCAATTTACCTACCATATATGACAAATTTTGTTGATATGGTTTTATGACCTGTCGTGCAGGATTTCCCCGTGCTTATAACAGGGAGCTTTAGAGGTTATATGAGGATGTGATGATATGCTTGCCAGTGGCTGGTTTCTAGGTTGCCACAATGAAAATTCAGACAGTCCCCATATTAATATTTAGGTTATGTTCTGGAGGACACTACAATGACTCCCAGAAAATCTCCATTTACCAAAAATATCTCAAAACTCTTTATAGTTTTCAAAAATTGCTGGAAGGGCTTTAATTCTATTTGCCCTTCCCTTGAAATTTTCAACTCTGAGCTCAGTAAACTATTTTCACCCTTGAAGGAGACTCCTCTCTGGATAGGCCAAGACAGTTAAACCCTGAAGCTCAAAAGAAATTGGAATTTTTTGGACTGCCTTCAAAAGTCCTTTCTTTCCAGGTTTTTTCATTGGAGAAAAAGTATGGTTGCTGCTTTAGCTACACCCCAGTCACCAACCACAGATGTAGCCCACTAGTATTGCTCTATTTGCACACTAAACAGCTTTGCACATGTGTTCCATATTTGGAATTGATAGCTGCCCTGATAATTAAAGGGAAACTGTGGGCGTATATGCTACTGGGCTATGATTCCCATGTATAGTCAGTCCTTCCCATTCAAAAAAATAAGAGAGAAATTCAATTTATTCTCCCTCTTGGCAAGGTTCTTCAAAGAACTCTAACTGATTTCTCTGAAAAAATTTCCTTCCTTTACCCAGCTGGAGGAGTTTGGGATTTTATTTTTTTCAGAAAGATGCATTTTGTAATTTCTTCCATAACCCATTCTTCTTCTATTCCTAATGCTCTGGTACTTTACATAGATAGCTCTTCATCAGGAATAGTGGTATCAATGACTTCTCTCCGACCACAACAGTATCTACAAATTATATGTCTACCCAACCAGTGGAACTCACCATGTTGATTTACTTACTTTCTCATGTGCTAGGCCCATGTAATATGGTGAATGACTCAGAATATGTGGTTGGCCTTTTCCCTGAAACTGTCACTGCCTCCCTAAATTCCTATGTGGTTCAGGAATTACTTTAGCAACTACAAACCCTTTTATGACATTTTGAATCTATTTTTATCACTCACATTAGATCTCATTCTGGCCTCCTTGGGCTGATGCATAAAGGATATGAAACTTGCTGATTGGCAGCACCTGTTTTTTACTTTATACATCAATCCCTACACATAAATGCCTACCACCTTCATGTACATTATCACATGTCATGGTGGCAAGTCAGATTGTTTACACATGTAATACCTGTTTTTACTTTATACATCAATCCCTACACATAAATACCTACCACCTTCATGTACATTATCACATGTCATGGTGGCAAGTCAGATTGTTTACACATGTAATATCTGCACTCTGTTACACTCTGCTAAACCCGAGGTCTGCAGATAAATTAAATATGGCAAATGGATGTTATTCATGTAAACTTTTAAAAAAATTATTGACCACACCCAGTTAAGGTCAGGGGTTACCCTGGCTATGAACTCAGAAATCTCCTGGATTGGGGACCATATGGGACATTGAAGGATTGAACCGTAGTCAGCCACATGCAAGGCAAATGCCCTACCAGTACACCATCACTCTGGCCCCTGCATATAAACATTTTTACAAATAAACCCTATCTTCAAGTAGTAATTGACATATACTCTCATTTTATAGGACTGTCCCTATGACTTCTGAAAGAGATAAAATTGTTTTTTCCTTTTTAATGTTTTTCTTTTTTGGGTGGGGGTTTGGGCCACACCCGGTGACGCTCAGGGGTTACTCCTGGCTATTCGCGCAGAAGTGACTCCTGGCAGGCACGGGGGACCATATGGGGAACTGGGGGATCGAACCGCGGTCCGTCCTAGGTTAACACAGGCACCTTATCTCCAGTGCCACCGCCCTGCCCCTTTAATGTTTTTCTGTCATGGGCATTCCCCATACTATCAAAACAGTTAATGGCTCAGCCTACAGTAGTAAAACATTTTATTCTGTAAAAAATGACAAATCAAACATGTCACTGGCATCCCTAACAATCCTCAGTGACAAGGTATCATTGAATGTACTCGCAGAACTCTCAAAATTCAATTATTAAAATACAGAAAAGGAGGTAAGACACCTCTTCAATTCTTATCCTTAACATTATTTTTACTAAACTTCTTGTATACATACCAGGGAAATCCACACACACCTGCCAAAAGACACATTTGAGAAAATGTACAGGCTCAAAAAACAGCTAACTTACCTATTTGGGTAAAATTTGATAAAGAATGGATAGCTGGTCATCTCATTCAAGCAAAAGAATATGGTTATATTCTACAAATGGCAATTCCACCAAAACATTCTATGTCCCATTATGCCTCATCAGAAGCAGAATTCTTACAAATGATAAACGCAGCCATAGATTTAGCTGAGTGTGATGAGGACCCCTCTAAGCCAATATGTTCCTACTTCTCTACAGATCTAACACAGGCTATTTAAGTGGAAGAATAAAGGAAATCAGCAGCAACTCCAACAAGTAATTGGAATGAGGAGCCAGCATTTCATCCTGAAGCAGAGATGACATGGTTTGGCAGTAATAAGTTTTAAATTTTCAGCTGTTTGGAGGAAACTGGTCCATCTCTTACTGGACTTTGTAACTTAGGAAACATTTGGTACAGTAACTCAATATTGCAGTGATTACTGAATATTTGGCTGATTATTTCAACCAAAACTATTATCAGATATTAACAGGTCAAATCCATTGAGACATAAAGGTAAAGTGGCAGAAGAATTTGGCCTAAGTATTAAAGTCCTGTGCACAGGACAATTCAGTCATATCAGTCCAAAAGGCTTTAAGATAACCATTGGGATGATCAATGACCAATGACCAATTTTTAGGAGACAACCAACAAGATTCACATATATACTACTTCTAGTTCTGATGAATGATCTTCATGAAGACCTGAATAAAATTGGTAATCAGAAAGATAAAAAGAAAAATAATGATCTGTTCAATAACTTACAAGGTGCAGAGCATACTTGGCAGAGACTCAAGTAGATCAAGGAATGTATTATAATTTTTGAGTCACTACAGATCTATAGTCCAGTCACAAAATGTCTCATGTGTTTGAGACTTTTTTTTTTGGTCACACCCAGCAGTGCTCAGGGGTTACTCCTGGCTCCATGCTCAGAAATTGCTCCTGGCAGGCACGGGGGACCATATGGGGCACCGGGATTCAAACCGATGACCTTTTGCATGAAAGGCAAACGCCTTACCTCCATGCTATCTCCCGGGCCCCATGTTTGAGACTTTTATGCATCTATATCTGCCACTGACATCCACAAGTAAGTGTACATTACAAGATAGCTTTATGTTATTTTCCAAAGAAGAAAACTGACAGATAACAACAGGTATTATTGCTGTCATTGCAGAGCTCAGTGGGATTCTTTAAAAATAATAGAAAGTTGGAAGTTACCTCCTATACTTTTAATCCATCTGAAATGCTTTTATTCCAAGGGCAGGTAGAAGTAAAAATTGCAGACATATGGAACTTCCCTTTAGAAAATCTTGACTTCTCACAGTATACAACTTGAAAAACTTACCTCATTTTCTGTTTTTGATTACTGGTGGACTGGAAGAGACAATTACATTACCTATTGTAAAAATATGGCAAGACAATGATGGTTTAGGTTTGATGATTACAAAGTTTTTGGATAACCCACCTCCCCAGCAGCTTATATCCTCTTTTATACTTCAGTGCTATTACTTTTAGGGCTGGAGCAGTATGAGAAAGTAGGAGACAGGAGCCTGGAGTCTGGTGAACAGTTTCTATGGCAATTTGGCAAGGAACATCCAGCAGGAACAGTCCAGCAGGGTAACCAAAGACTTTCCTATCCCCACCTAGAACTTCAGCCATGACTTTATATTCCCTCTGGGTCTACTGTCATCCTGTGGCAGTTTCAAGAGTGGGCATTTGATAACTGACATCATCACCCTTAAAAGAATAACATTCTTATGGTTGACCAGGGTCCATAAATGTCTTTATTTCCTTTTATTACCTTCTTTTTCCAGGAAAATGGTAATAAATGACAGTATCCAAGTATTGTTATACACTACTGATCAAGTTCAGATTCAAGGGATTTTAGCTAATGATGCAATGTATGTTGGTGCTGGGCAGTCATGAAGTCAATGCTTCTCTGTAGGCCAAAAGAGCCAGGTTCTAGAGCCAGAACCCTAGTTCAAGAAGCTGATTCAAGTAAGTGGTGGATTGATTGCAAGCAGAAGTTGTTTTACTCCTAAAAAGCAGGTTTGGTATTCCATTGCCAAAGGACCATAAAAGAAAAAGAAATTTTGTTTGGAACAGTAAAAATAGCAATATGTTGTAAGAGGCATAGAACAAAAAGAAAAACTATTTAATATCTATAGAAAAAAAAAACAAACAGAATCAGAAAATAGCCTAAAAGAGATAAAATTTGAAACATCAAGAAAATACTTAAACAAAAGCAGCTATTTTATAGGTGACCCAAGTTCAGGAGGTTATTAAATCTATATAAAAAGATAAACTTATAATTATCTTCCTTAAAGAAGTTAAAACTCTGATCTTTTAGAAATAGGGCTAATAAATCATCTGACTACATCCTTTGGACATTTTGGAGTTGTCAGAGTTTCACTTTTGGATATCTTCCTAAAATAGAGTAAAAATGACAAAATTGTATACTTATTGGATCAAAATGATATATACCTGCATTCTTATTCCTGTATAAAAGTAAAGATGCATCTCAACTGCTTGAAAACAAGAAGATCCTTAAATTATTTCTTAAACCAATGAAAAAAGGGCCCGGGAGATAGCATGGAGGTAAGGCGTTTACCTTTCATGCAAAAGGTCATCGGTTCGAATCCTGGTGCCCCATCTGGTCCCCCGAGCCTGCCAGGAGCAATTTCTGAGCATGGAGCCAGGAGTAATCCCTGGGCACTGCTGGGTGTGACCCCCCCAAAAAAAACCCAAAAAACCTCAAAAAACCAATGAAAAAAGCTAAAAGATATTATGAATTTTAGAGAATCCATCTTCTGAGGAGATGCAATGGAACCCATAGTTTTTTTCTTGAACTGTCTGTCCTCTGTAGAAATACATTCATAGCATCCCCCTAGAATGATTAGTTTTTCTGAAACCTAATATTTATCAATTTTCACCCAGATAGGTGAATTAATTGTTTTCTGAGCCTGTAGATCTCCTTGAAAGTGTCTTTCTACATCTGTATGAGATTATCCTTGTGGTAAATTAAAAAAAATTTAAAGAAGGGGCGAGAGAGGTGGCACAGAGCAGTAAGGTGTCTGCCTTGCCAGTGCTAGCTTAGGACGGACCACTGTTCAATCTACTGGTTCCCATATGGTTCCCCAAGTCAGAAGCAATTTCTGAATGCATAGCCAGGAGTAACCCCTGAGCGTCACTGGGTGTGCCCCCAACCCCCCCCCCAAAAAAAAAAAAGATTTTTTTTAAAGAAAATAAGGTTAAGAATAGTAAATCAAGTAGAGGCATAACCCATTTTGTTTTTGTTTTGTTTTAGATAATTAAGATTTGAGAGTTCAATGAGCATGTTCAACTGTGGCTTGTCTATGAGGATTATAGGGCATACCAGCAATATGTTTGATTTGCCATTCTTTGAAAATGATAGAAAAGTTTTACTAGTGTAGGCTGGATCATTGTCAGTTTTGATGGTATTGGGAACACCCATGACAGAAAAGAATTGTAATAACAAAGAACAAACAGGTTAAGCTCTTTCGGAAGTCATAGGGACAGCCCATATAAAATGAGAATTAGTATCAATACCTACATGTAAAAACGGTTTGTTACGAAGAGATTAACATGAGTGCTATTTGTCATAATTCGTCTGTAGACCTAGGGAGTTAAGCTCCAGTCACATGGGGGGTGCAGTGCAAAGGAGTGAAAATATTAAAAATACAGACTATTTGTCTGGTTGTCTTAGTGAAATGCAATTGTGTACCTGAAGGTAATAGGAATTTGTGTGTAGAGCTTTATGATCTTCTACAGGTGACTCAAATATTGGCATTACTAAGTGATCAGCTGTTTTGTTTCCTAAAGCCATTGGGCCAGGGAGACCAGAATGAGATCTTAAATGAATGATGAAAATAGACTCGGTGTGCTTTTGTAAATAGCTTGCAGTTGTTGATTATTCCTGGTTTCTTTGTATGCTTGTTTACAACTTGGTTTCACCCAAAACAGAGATTTCCCTAGTTATCACCTTGTTTTATTTGCCTCAAGCATTCTGAGTGGGATTGGCTCAGATATTCCCCCACCTAGGGGTGGCTTATGTACTCAATAAATCTGAAATTCTGGAAAGAACCTCTCTCTCTCTCTCTCTCTCTCTCTCTCTCTCTCTCTCTCTCTCTCTCTCTCTCTCTCTCTCTCTCTCTCTCACTTTACAAGGCAGAAAGTTATCCAATCATGAATGATTCACCCTCTCAACCTGGTTTGGATTTATCCTGTGGAGACTCCTGCTCCAGACCCTCTTTCCTAATGTGAAGCCTTTATACTCTTGGAGGTGAATAGTTTCTATACCTTGTACTACTCTGACTACATATTGGCTATCAGAAGTAATATTTAATTCACTCAATAAATCCTTCAATAATTGAGTCATTGCTTTTAATTCCACTCTCTGGGCAGAGGAATATGGTTTCTGCCACACTTTCATAATGGGCCCCCAATAGCTCACTTTTCCATTATTACTTCCATCATAAAGTTGATGGGTTCATTGGTTAAGATTTTTCCTATTTTACTTAAATAAGTCTCCATTGTCTTTCATTGCACATGAGGCAAATATCCATTCCACTATTCTTGGTTTTGATTTAGAACTTCTGTGGGAGAATACTTAGATGATAAAACCAGAAGACTTATTTTCTCATCTGTAGACACACGTTCTAATGGAGTCTCATGAATTCTAACTTGTAACCATTCTAATTCTTTTTTTTTTTTTTTTTTTTTTTTTTTTTTTTTTTTTTTTTTTTTTTTTTTT
>PVKC010016335.1:0-20869 GCA_004027635.1 Crocidura indochinensis
CATATCATAAGAAAGCTACCCAAAAAAAAAAAACCTTAAAGGACCAGAGAAATAGTATAGTGATAAATGCAGGTTCAATCCTGGAAATTGCTCCAGTCCTTACTAGGAGTGATCCCTGAATGCAGAGCCAGGACTAAACCCTAAGCACTTCCAATGTGTATATTTCCAATGCGGATATTTATATTCATATATAGCATATGCATTATGCATAAGACCCTGCCATTAACAGTATTGTAAATTATAGTGCCTAAAATAAAATCAAAAAATTTTTAAATATGCCTTGTGTAGAGGGATTCAGGAATTCACAACAAAATATTTGTAAACCAAACCCAGAAACATATAAAAATGTTATATTCCCTGGCCAAGTAGACTTTGTCCCAGGAGTGGAAAACTAACTTACACTTCTGAAAATCAATACATGGAATTATTGTATATTGAAATGTGTCCCCTTCAAATCACAGGGTAAAGTTCTAATCCATTACATGACTGTCCTTGTAGACAATTTTTTAGAAATTATTCAAATCACAACCTACACAGAACTACCTTGAAGTGAATCAAAGACAAATATAAGGGTTAAAAAACACCTAGTGGAGGGGTCGGGTAAGGCATTTGCCTTGCATGTGACTAATTTGTATTCGATCCCTAACATCCCATATGGTTCCCAAAACCTGCTAGAAGTAATTTCTGAGCACAGAGCAAGGAGAAACTCCTGGCCACTGCTGGTGCTTCCCTCACCTCCAATAAAAACACCTTGTGGAGAAAAACATAGGTATGAACCAAAGTGATCCTGGATTTGAACAATCTTGGTGAAAACAAATAAATGCAACTGTAAGGTACATTCAAACTGTGAAAATGTCTTTGATTCGTATCCCCTAAATTTCCTTACCTTATCCTTCTCATCCAGCCTTCCACAAGTTGATTTTCTGAATTCACCCCATCCCAGTTGGATTAACTTCCATATTTCTTTGGAAGTCAGAGAGCCCCCACACGTCCTGCCAGTACTTCATTCAAATCTCTAGAAACATTGCACTTCCTTAGCTTTACCTCTCATCCTACCTATGACTTCACTCCCTTCACTGTTTAATTTTCCTTATGATATTTATCACAATCTGGCACATTTTGTACTAAATTTATGTGACTAGTTTCTTTCTCCCGTAAACTTTTGTCTTTTGGGAGGAATGGAGGCTACCCAACTGTGCTCAGGGCTTAATCCAGGCTCTGCAATCAGAGATCACCCCTGGTGGAATTTCAGGGGGACCAAATTGGGTCCAAGAGTTGAACCTGGGTCCATATCATGCAAGGTAAACACTTGATCCACTTGACCCACTTTCTAATCCTTTACTTGAGGAATCCAGGAGTCTGGTTGTGTTCAATGTCACATCCACAGTCTGAAGCATCCCACTAGTGCATCCTATGTGATCTGTTCAGTGATTGATAACGAATAAGTGAAGGAAGTGAGGACTTTAAAGAAATTTTAGGAAACCAGGGCTTCGCTAAGGGTCAACTTCAACCTCTACCCAGTACTATATGGTCATTGAAGCATATTCAGAGTAACCCCAGAGCACAGAGCTTTGAGCATGGCCAGCTGTGGACAAAAAAAAAAAGCTAAAGTATAAGTCACAACTCGGTCCTCAGTGTTATGGGGACCACTCACCTCGTTCATGTTCCCATAGTGCACACAGCAATAGCTGCAGTAGCCATTTTTGTTCTGGTTCGACATCTTGAATACTCCAACTAAACCAAGAAAAAGTAAAAAAACAAAACAAAACAAAAAAATAACAGGAATTTCTTACGACCATGAGGCAGCAGCCAATGAAAATATCAGAGAGCAAGAAGTTATTTTGACCCACTCTTGTTTGTAATCATTATAAAAATGAATTAGGCTGCCATGAGTTATGGAATTTTTCAGAGAGGGTGGGAAGTAAAATTGTCATGTCTTCTACAAAGGAATATGTTGACAGTTTTTGGAGACTAGATGACTGAATTTGTCATTAATTACTTTCTGATCACTTATTTAGACTGATTTAGTATATTAAAGAATATAATACAGTACCCAATTTGTAAAGATAAATTATTATTATTTCTAAGTTATTACTGCATCTACTATATTCACTCTAATAAAATTAATTTTCTCATATGTTTTTGTAGGAAAAAGTTTTGTACTGTAATATATAAAACTTCTAATCACTTACTCATCAACATAAACATAGCAGATGTATTTTCTGCTCAGTCCACTAAGGGGCAGATTTTAAAAATAAGTTAGCTAACTAAGTTGCTGAAGATAATTTAATTTTCAAAAACTCTCTTCTAATATTGACATAAATCAAGTAATTGTGAGGAATTGTGTCCAGCAAGCACAGTAAGATTTCTCTACCAAAGATAATAATAATAATTATTATTATTATTATAGGAATCAAGAAACTGTACATCTGGTAGGGTGTTTGCCTTGCACATGGCCAACCAGGGTTCATTTACCAGTACCACATAAAGTCCCCTAAGCCGTCCAGGAGGGATTCCTGAGAGCATAGCCAGGTGTAAACCCATAGCATCACTGGGTGTGGTGGTCCCAAAACAAAGAAATGTGATAAAAAAAATTAATAGTTTCCAAGTTTCTATCCCCCTAAAATAAAATTTCTTTAATATTACATACTGCAGTGGTTTCCAAGGCAGGCTGCATGTCAAAATAATTGCCTAAATTTCTGATTTTGCAGAGCTGAGCTAGAACTTTGAATTCATATTTCTGCTTCCTGTTGATTTTGATATGCAGTGTATTCACTGGTACAAAATCTATATGTTTTATATAATATTATTTCTTCAGGTTCCATTTAAATAAAAATAAAATGTTAACAAATAAATTAATTAATCTTTTTATTAAATACCTTAGTTATTGGAAATTAATACAAGATAATTCTCCTATAAGGCATTATATATATTTCTGATTAAGATTGTCCTGTAACAAAAAACTGCTGATTAAAATAACTGTTTAAAAAAATGAAACCATCAATTTAAAACCAGTCATATGGCAACAGAAAATTTTCATTAACTCAAAATACTATCATTATGTTCACTTACTTTTACTATTTGTGACAAGAAACTTTGAACCTCTTCTGACTTCCCCCAATCATAAAGAAAACTAGTCAATTAAATCAGCCTCTGAAATAGAGAAAACATTAGAAATTACCTACGGGGCTAGAAAGATAGCTCCCTGAGCGCAGAACCAATAGTTAACCCGAGCATCCTCAAAAGAAAGAAATTAGCTGCTGAAAAGTTGTCCTTTTTCCCATTTATTTATGAATCTAAAACTATAAAATAAAAGAATGTTTTTTTATTGCAAAGTTTTAATACAAAATATTGCAGTGCTGGAGCAATAGCACAGCAGTAGGGCATTTGCCTTGCACACGGCTGACCCAGGAAGAACCTGGGTTCGTCCCCAGTGTCCCATATGGTCCCCAGAGCCAGGAGGGATTTCTGAGCGAATAGCCAGGAGTATAGCTAGGAGTAACTCCTGAGTGCTGCCAGGTGTGGCCCCAAAAGAAAACAAACAAAAACGAATTGTAAATTTTATACTGAAAGGACCCTAGAATAACTAGCCTTAAAACTAACTTTTAAAAATCTGAGTTTTTATTTAAAATAAAACTTAGGGGATGGAGCAATGGCAAGGTGGTAGGGCCCAGGACAGACGGCATCCCATATGGTCCCCCAATCCAGGAGCAATTTCTGCATACATAGCCAGGAATAACTCCTAGTCATCACCGGGTGGGACCCAAAATCCAAAAAAACACAAAAAACAAACAAAAAATTTTAAACATCCCTTGAATGAAAGGCAAAATTAAAGTAGAAATCTGACATCACGTACACACCTGCATATCCCTGGCAATAAGGTTTTATCCTTAAACTTTAAGACCCTTCAACTGACCTGCTACTTCCCTTTCCTCTACTGTTCCATACATACCACAGTAAGAATAAGCAACAGTGAATAGGAAGTTCTGTTTGCATTTTAAAAATTCACAAGCACTGTAATTCACAGAGCTGTAACTCTGTGACAGAGCACTTAGCTCTGGTGTATTTAATCCTCAAGTGTTAGGACCCTATCTTAACTATGTACTGACACAAAATTTCCTGGCAGGGAACCAGGCACATAAAAATTTTGTGTATAAGTATATTAATAATATAGAAATATGTATAAATTTCCAAGATTACTGTGATGTAGGTAGAACCATAATATATATGTATAGATCTTCCTTCCACAATGGATAATCAATCCATTCTGGGATTAAGAGTATTGTCTAAGCTTGTGTGGGTCTTTTGTACAAACTTTAAATTCTGCCTTGTATTCTTATTAAGTAACAAGTCATTTACCTTGAGCAAGAAAGGAGCAGGTAGGTCGTCAGTTGTATTATTCCCGACAGGCATCTCTGTAAAAAGCAATTAAAGAAAAAATATATAAGACCTCATGTTTATTGTTGGCCCCCAAAATCATACATATGTTTGAGAGAGAGAGAGCACAGTTATATTTCCAATATTCATTTCCATACCCAGAGCATTTCCCACAATGACTCCCCAGTCCTGCATGATCTTCTAAAATGTCGTGAAAGAGAATAACTGTAATAGCCCACTTAAGCCATCAGGGAATGTCCCAATTTCTGAGTTCCAGAGACAGTGGTGATAAAAGAAAAAAAAAATATATATATATATACATACATACATACATAATACAAAACTGTCTATGATAAGATTAGGAACAACCACACTATCAGACCCCGAAGGAACAATTTCTTTTAAAAATTATTTGTGTAAAAGGAAATCTGGATCCTGGATTAGCATTCAATGCTTAACTCCCAAGTTAGTATTCATGGAAAAAAAAAATACTGCCAATTCATTATCGTCTATCAATTTGCAGTGAAGCTAAATTATCAAAACCTTCCTTTTTTATTATTCCACATTATTATGGGCAGTGTTGATCCTTAGAGAGATTTGCTATTTAAACAAGATAATCAACCATCAGGGATGTGGGGATCAAAGAAAGTGTGGCTGGGATCGCGATTGCCGGCACCCTGCACCACCAGTATTGATTCCAGGAGCAATTGAAAAGCTGGAAGCTAGCTCAGAGCATCGCCCGTGGCCCCCAACTCAAAACAAAATAAAACAAAGAGTCAGTGACATTTCTTAAAATAAACAGGTTTTCATTAGAGCCTTAAAGTGTAGAAGTTTCAGAAAAGATTCCTTGCCCTCGAAGAATTTTAAATGAAATTGAAATATAAAGTAAAATCTCCCCACCAAAAAAAGCTGATGGTATCTTAAAATGTCTAACCACAAATAATGAGTTTTTTTTTGTTTTTGTTTTTTTTTGTTTGTTTTTGGGTCACACCCGGCAGTGCTCAGGGGTTACTCCTGGCTCCATGCTCAGAAATTGCTCCTGGCAGGCACAGGGACCATATGGGGCACCGGGATTCGAACCGATGACCTTTTGCATGAAAGGCAAACGCCTTACCTCCATGCTATCTCCCGGGCCCCACAAATAATGAGTTTTAACACGGATGTTGCTTTTGTTCCAAGCTTGCTTGGAAAATGGGGAAGATCCGTTTATACAAAGGTCAGGACAAGAAGCAAATATGCCAAAAAATAAACAAACAAATAAATAAGGAGGCACAAGGTCTGTTTTGAGATAATAAGTTGACTAATTCAGCTGAAGAGAATTTAGAGAAGTTACAATTTGAAAATTTGAATTGTGAATTTGAGAATTGAAGAGAATTTAGAATTTGAGAACTTAGGAGGAAATAACTTCAGAAAATAATGTCCAAGTTTTGAAAATATAAAGAATTTATACCCTATCTTTAGGACAGCAGAGAGATTTCGTGGAAAGTAATAAAATATAAAGTGTTTTAAGGAAATTTTGAAAAAATTACTATTTGCTACTAATGGTGCTTTTACACAGAGGAAGCAATATTAAGTGTTCCACATCATTTCTAGAATACCGAAGAATACACTCCTTGCCAAAGTCTCTAATTGGCTTGTGTGTGCAAATGAAGTAAGCAAATTAATTTTTATGTTAAATGGCCTCTATTGTTTTATCATAAAAGAAAAACAACTGATTATAAAATTAAAGAGGCATACAAGTCTTCGGTTCTAAACGTGTTTGTACCAAAATTGAAAGATACTATTTAACAGCTGTTTTACATGGCCCTGTTCGGGCATATACATGAGGAACACTCTGTGGAAATTATGTTAAATGTAATTCCTAAAGGAAATTTTTAAGGATTAAATGTCATTTCATTTTTGTCAGGGAAAGATAAAAGTCCTTTTAATCTAACAAGACTCCGTAGTTGGTGAGTTTGTATTTAAAAAAAATACTATAAACATACACAAAACCCTAATATCTAACTGAAAATGTTTTAATGTATAGATTGTTATAATATCAAGTCAGGCTCTTGTGTCCCACGGAAGCTTTAGAGCCAGAAGAATAAGATTCCAAGTCATATTTCATCCTCCTGTTCTCAGTAGCCGTATCATAATTTACTCTCGGCAAAATTCCACCGGAGTGTCTCTAAAACATAACAAGAAATTAAAAGACATTTCCACACTGAGAACAGTCTATTTCATTTAATGCTTTAAAAATATATTTTCCCAATCATTTATTGTTTTCAGAACCAACTAAGTACTTTCACATCACTTGTAGAGGCCAGAGCCTTCATTTTTCACCAGAAAAAGAACACAATTTTTTAAAGGTGACTGTGCTTACTTTCACGCAGCTATTTCATGTACCATTTAAAACGTCACTAAACTAGTCTGAGGCACTGAAGAGATTGCTGGAGCACCTAAGATATTTTTTGCACGACTCTCTCAAAACCAAAAAGTACAAAGTTTTCTTCTTAGAACTGTATCTTCCATGTCTGTGACCCAGATGCCTACCTGATGCACAGGGAAAAAAAAAAACCCAGGCTGTAGAAATACGCAGAATGAATGAACTGTCGTGTGCAGAAGAACTAAAAGCCAGCAAAACCCCAAATCCCTCTGGGAAGCATTTTTCAATTGCCTGGTTAAGGATAGCAACTAAATGTTAAATAAGAAAAGACAATAAAAGGGCAATTAATTTACCCAATGAAATCATTTAAGTTCCCAATCTAGCAATAAACGGGAAATCAGTCCGCGTACAGAGAATAACAGTCCACGGACATATTGGCGCCGTGCATGCTGCATTTCAGCAAGTGGCAGTGACCTGTTAATTCAATGTTTTTTGAATTTTAAGCAAAAATTTTTGCACGATATTATTATCTAGTGTTCAATGCCAAACGTTTCTGTGCTCGTCACCCTCCCCTAACACCACCACAAGAAATTATAGCTAACTCTGAGGGAGCACTTTGCGGGGAAGACATGCCAGCAGACGCTGCGTCCAGCTGAACATCAAGCAGCTTTATGGGGCACACACAGGTCTTCACCAGTCAGGAAAAGGAGCTGCAGGAGAAGCAGTCAGCAAAGGTCCCAGCCAGGCCAGTCCCCAGTACCAGGCTGAATTTGGACCCTCTGCCAGCTGGAGCACTTGCAGCCCCTCATCTGGGGCCACTGGGACATGCTTCCTCTTTAGTTCTCAGTGATGGTCTAAAAGCACTAGATGAAAATAGCCACTATCGAGCTAATGTGCTACTGGAAACGGCCACAGAAAACGGCCCAAGGAAAAGAGGTTTAAAAAAATATTCTTAGTCTAAGAAAGCTAACAGGAACCCGAATGATTAAAGTCCAAGCGCATTTCTTTATCAGATTGCTCGCCTCTCTCTCTCTCTTGCTCTCTCTCACTCTCCTCTATCTGTCCCTCTCCTTCCCTTTCTATCTCTGTCTCTCTCCTCTTTCTTGTCTCTCACTCTTTCTCTCCTATCTCTATTTCTGTCTCTCTCCTTCCCACTGTCTCTGTCTCTTTCTCCTTCCCTCTGTCTCTTCTCTCTCTTTATCTCCTGTCTCCTCTCTTTCTATCTCTCCTCTCTCTCCTCCTCTGTCTCTCTATCTCTCCTTCCCTCTGTCTTTTTCTCTTCCTCTCTTCTCTCTCCTTGTCTCTTCCTCTTTTCATTATTTCTTTCTACTCTCTTTTCCCCCTCTTTCTCTCTCCTCTCCTCTCTCCTTTTTGTCTCTCCTTTCCACTCCTCTCTCTACTCTGTGCCTGTCTCTCTATCTCTCTCCTTCCTTTCTTTATCTTTCCTTTCCTGTCTCCCTGTTCTTATCTTTCTCCTTTCACTTTCTCTCCTGTCTCTTCTCTTTCTCTATCTCTGTCTCTCCTGTCCTTTCTCTTCTCTGTCTCTTTCCTCCCTCCCTGTCTCTATCCTCTCCTCTCTTTCCCTCTGTCTCTTTTTCCTCTCTATCTCCTCCTTCTCTGTCTCTCTCCTCTTTTCCTAATGTCTATCCTGTCCTCTCTTCTCTATCTCTTTCCTCTTCCCCTCTCTGTCTTTTTCCTCTCCTCTCTCTTTCCCTGCCTCTATCTCTCTCACTCGTTCCTCTCTCTCTCCTCTATCTCTCCTGTCTATCTCCTGTCTCTCCTCTTTCCCTATCTCTCTCTCTCTCCTGTTTTCTCTCTTTCCTCTGTCCCTCCCTCTCTCTCCCTCTATCTCTATCTCTGTCTCTCCTTTTTCCCTATCTGTCTCTCTCCTGTCCTCTCTCTTCTCTTTTTCCCTCCCAGTCTGTCTCTTTTCTCTCCTCTTTCCCTGCCTCCATCTCTCTCTTTTTCCTCTCTATCTCTCCTTGTTTATCTCCTGTCTCTCCTCTCTTTCCCTGTCTCTCTCTCCTGTTTTCTTTTCTCTTTCCTCTCTCCCTCCCTGTCTCCCTCTATCTCTATCTCTGACTCTCCTCTCTTTCCCTATCTGTCTCTCTCCTGTCCTCTCTCTTCTCTATCTGTCTCTTTCTCTTTCCCTCCCTCTTTCCTCTCCTCTTTCCTCTCTACCTCTCTCCTCTATCACTGTCTCTCTCCTCTTCCCTTCTGTCTCTCTCCTGTCCTCTCTCTTCTCTATCTCTGGCTCTCTCCTCCCTCCCTCTCTGTCTTGATCCTCTCCTCTCCTCTCTATCTGTTTCTTCCCTCTCTCTGTCTCTCTTACACACATACACACACACACACACACACACACACACACACACACACACACACACACACACACCCCTTGTCCTGTTAGAATATATTCTGTCTGTTTCTATAGATCCACCATGACACTGGAGTTATTTTCAGGCTATTGTGCTGGTTCAATGCGCAATTAATATCTACTTCACACTTAATAACCTCTACTCCAGAGAGGAAAGGACCAGCGCAAGGAACAGCGGCCTCGAATCCCTGGGCACAGACACTCTCCTGCAGAGCAGTCACTAAGTGGGCTCATTTACGTCCCAAACCTTGGCTACCGCAGGGAGGCTGGACTCAATTCTGAACGTCTCTTTACCAAAACTGGCCACCGGCCTCGGGCCCGGGAAAGGCGGGAATCGGGGCCGCGATCCTTGGCTCTCCAGGCTGCGGATCCCCAAAACGCCAAATATGCGCAAGTTTGGATGCCAGAGGCGCGGTTCCAGCCTGAACCGACCGAGATCAAACCTTAAAACTTAAGAAGCGCGTACCGCGTGTTGACCCTCGAATATGTACCCACACCCCAAACTATTTCCCCTCTTCTCTGCAGGATGAGGAAGATCGGCTTCTTGCGCGCCCCCATATATATTATTATTTTATGATACATATCATTAGTTATGTGATTTTCCCCTGAAAAGAAAGCATTGCTGTTATTTTTTAAATCCAGTATAATTGCAGCCCGCGCATTTTCTTTTTCTTTTCTCCCCCCGCCCCGTCCCCAAAGTCTGAGCTGCGTTAGAAACCGATTCCTGCCCGCGGAGTCAATTCTTCCACGCGCACCCGGAATCCCCGAAACACGAGCTTGCCAAGGACCTTCCTAGAAGAAACCAACAACAACCGGGCACCGCGCGATCCGACCCGCTTCTCTACCCAACTGTTGCACGCGACGCGTTCAAATAAACGCGAGCACCCCGCATTCAAATCAATCGAATCAGATTTTAAACAAGCCAGCGTCTCCCCGCTGGCGATCAATTCGCCTCTCCGGGCGCGCGCGAAGGCCTAAGGGTGCGGACTAGCCGGCCGGGGCGCGGGGCAGCGGGGCCACCGGGCAGGAGACGCGCGGACAGGTGGCAGCGATCCGCGGTGCCACAGGTGGCTCCGCGCGCACAAAGCCCAGAAGCCCAACTCCGAAAACCACCGGGTGCCGGTGCTTCAGCCCGCTGATGCCCAGCACCGAGGACCCCCGGAGTCCGGAGCCCGGAGCCCGGAGCCCGGGCACCTCAAGCCCGGGAGAAGCGCCCCCGGGCCCGCGCGCTACCTCCGCAGATGGGGACCCGCGGAGAGACGCAGCCGGAGAGACGACCGGAGGAGAGGCTGCCGGAGCCCGACGAGCCGTGTCAGCGCGCGGGAGGGGAAATAAAAAATCCGGGGGGCCCCCCGGGGCGCTCGTCCTGCTCGCCCCACCCCTGGCGCCGCCCCGAACCGCCCCTGGCTCCGCCCCGCGCGGGGCGCACCTCGCCCAGGCCTCCTGATGATCCCGAGCTCCGCTGCAAAGCAGAGACCACCCGCGGGGTGCGCGCGTCCTCCTCTGGGACCCCCGGGCTGCTGAAGCCGTCCCGAGCCCCCCAAGTGCCGGCCTTTTCCCCCGGGGAGGCTGCGGGGGACCCCTGGGCGGGTAGGGCGCGCGGGGGGCTCCAGAGCGCACCGCACACCCCAGCCGCGCGCGAGTCACGACTGTGCCCGCGCAGGCGACCGCGGCGGGGACACTAGTCGGTCTGGCCGGGCCTGCCGGAGCTTTGACGTCAAGGCTGGGGCGAGCACTGGGGCCCCCGCTGACGCAGGTGGCGCGAGCCCGCCGCCCCCGCGTCCCCCGCCCGCCCCGGGGCGCAAGAGCCCCCCGTTCCCCGCTCCCTCACGCGCCCTTCCCGGAGACGCTTCGAGAGCGCTTCCCGCAGGGTCCGCACTTCCCGCTCCCCAGCCGCTGCAATCGAATGTTCTCGGTCCAAAATGAATGGCCGTGATTGCGGCCGCTCTTAGGACCAGAGACCCAGACCCAGGGGCTGTTCCTCTTCAAAGCTTAATTCCCAGTCACCTCCGAACGACACCCACCGCCCCTGGCCTGGCTTTGACGCAGGGAGCAGCGGCAGATCTCAGTGGCCCTTTAATGAGCCCTTACTTTGTGCCGGAGCACTGTTTCGAGATCCCCCATCGATGGGGAGGCGAGGTGTCGCGCTTTTATTTCATCCCGGTGGCTAGTACTTGCAGAAATCTTAGGATCAATTCTTGGGATTAGGTTTTGACAAATGAAGGGATGGAAATAAAAAAAAAAAATCAGGCCTTGGGGAGGCTACTTACTGTTCAAAAAAGATCTCTGCTGCCTATCAGAGGGGCTCGGAATATTTATTAATCAAAAGCCACTTGTTCAATTACATCCCGCGCTCCCCATTAAGGAGAGAGCGGTGCAGAGCCCGTGCCGTGTAATGGGGGCACCGCCCCGCGAGGATCCTACCACTGAACACATCATTATCTGTGATGAGCAAAAGCATGAGGGCCTCCATTTGCAGCGCTTATCTCCGACGTAAGATAATTCTAGGATAAGCTGCTCTGCATATAGTTGCTGCTTATTACCATCACACCCCTCACCCCCTAAGCTTGAAGCTTGGCCCCTCTGTAAAATAATAATAAAAAATGTGTCCACTGCTTGCTTGGCATCCATAATTTCATTTATTGTGTATTTCTCATCTCTTCTTGTTTTTTTCCTCCCCTCTATATTTACGTGTCATTTTTAAGACACTGGTGGTGGAACTGTTGGGTTTATAATCTTCCTTTTAAAAAAAAATTTTTTTACAACCAAAAAGGAGGCCTGATTTCTTTGAAGACAAGCTCCCTCCATATTTTAAATTCGTAAGTGAAGATAATAAAAGAAACCCACTCATTCTACATTTAACCAACCAGTAACCAGGACCTCACGCACGTCTTCAATGCTAAAATACTCTTTTTCACACCTCTAAGATTTCCTATATCAGGGGCCTGAGTGACGGTACAACTGGGAGAGTGCTCACCTTGCACATGGCCTACCCAGGTTCATCCCGGCATCCCAAGGGGTCTCCGAGCCTACCGGAAATGATTCCTGAGTGCAGAGCCAGAAATAACCCCGAGATATGGCCAAAACAACAACAACAAAGATTTCTGAAATCAAAATGCACTTTACTAGCTGATTTCTTTACTTAATTGGCAGGTGACTATGTTGCTGTGCTGAGATCAGTGCTATAGTGTGTACAATAGTGCGGTTGCCTTGCATGTGGTTCATGATGATAATGTGGTTCATTATGCCATGCATCAGGGTTCAATCACTGGCATATCGTATGGCCCCTGAGCACCACCAGGAATGACCCCTGAGTGCAGAGCCAGTGGTAACCTCTGAGCAACACCAAGTGTGGCCCAAAAATCAAAAATGAAAATAAAGTTCCTCTTCCTAGAGTTATCCTTTCAGGAAGATTTTTCTGGAACCAAAGGGAGAATCCCTCAACATTTAGAAGAGCAGAACAGGGCTGGCCAAAAGCAGTTAGGCAATCTCAGAACCTCAAACTCTCACCAACTATTTTGGAGTCCTATATCTAACTGGGACAAAAATAAAAGTTATTGTTTCTATAGGTGTGTTACCAACACTTTCAGTGGCACAGAAGGACAATGTTGTACTGAAAACACAACTACTGAATCAAAAGGAATCTAGAGGGACTGGAGCAGTGGCACAGAGATAGATTGCGTTGCACGAGGCTGACTAAGGACGAACTGTAGTTTGATCCCCGGCATCCCATACAGTCCCCTAAGCCAGGAGGATTTCCAAGTGCACAGCCAGGAGTAACCCCTGAGCATCACCAGGAGTGGCCCAAAAACCAAAAAAAAAAAAAAAAAAAGTGGGGGGGGGTGTCTAGAAAAGTTGCATTCTGAAAGTGGAGAAGTTTCTGGAACACCTTAGTCGATTTTATTGGCATTTCCCCTATGCTCTTGCATACTTTTAATGCATCATCATTTATCTCTAAGATTGAAAGAGTGCTTTTCATTAAGGATTAAGTAAAAGTAGAACAAATTATGATAAATCATTCCATTTTAGTTTATTTGGCTTTTCTTCCCAACATGGTATAAAACTAGGGAACCACTACTATTTTGCATCAAAATATTAATTGTTTCAGGCTCATGACAATGTGTACTTTGGAGAATTCGATTGCCTGTAAGATTAAGGTCTGAAATCTGTCATTTCTTTCCAGTCCCGAGTCAGTCCTAATCAGCTGCGTGCAAGACAAATGCCCTACCTGCTATACTATCACTTAAGCCCCATATTCTGTTTTCTGTTTTTTTCTTTTCTTTTCTTCTTCTTTTTTTTTTCTTTTGGTTTTTGGGTTACACCAGCAATGCTCAGGGATTACTCCAGGCTCTACCTCAGAAATCATTCCTGGCAGGTTCAGGGGACCATATGGGATGCCAGAATTCAAACCACAGTCCTTCTGCTTGCAAGGCAAATGCCCTACCTCCATGCTATCTCTCCGGCCCCATATTGTTTTCTTAAGAAGGAAAACAAGGGGCCAAAATGAAAGTGCAGCGATAGGGCATTTGACTTGCATGCAGCGATCTGATCCTCAGAGTCCCATATGATCCCCCAAGCCAGGAGCAACCCCTGAGCGCTGCCAGGTGTGGCCCAAAAACCAAAAACCAAAAAAAAAAAAAAAAAAAAAAAAAAAAAAAAAAAAAAAAAAAAAAAAAAAAAAAAAGGAAGAAAAACAAAAATGACTGTTTGGGGCCCAGCAAGTATGCCAATATGCCAATATTCATGAGCTACTTAAGTATGTACTAATGTCTTAAGGAGAAAGGGTACAGAGATTACAGACATCTCCTTCCGGAGTCATAAAGGACTTCAGTTTTAACATCACTATGAAGTGAAGTTTTTCCCCCCTCATTTCTATAACTATGCCCCTCTATCTCTTCTGGTCAGGTGAGCTCATTATGCAAACTACCTATTTGCTGGTTGGATGTTTTACCTCATTAAAGAGTAAATGATGGGGCTGGAGAGATGACATGGAGGTAAGGTGTTTTCCTTTCATGCAGAAGGATGGTGGTTCGAATCCTGGCATCACATATGGTCCCCAGAGCCAGCCGGGGGCGATTTCTGATTGTAGAGCCAGGAGTAGCCCAGAGCACTGCCGGGTGTGACCCCCCAAAAAAAAAAAAGTAAATGACATATTTAAGGAAAGAGGATCCCCTCGTGTGCCCCATCCGAAGCATAATTTACAAATTAAACATTTCCTTGGGATTTAAGAAAAATAAAAGACAGTATGGTAATAAAGCTATGGATAGGATCCTGAAGAAATAAGTATCTGAAAGATTACTGCTCAAACTATCCACTCCAATACTCCAATACACTGTCCAATCTTATCTTTTAGTTAAAAGAAAAATCAAACTTTTCATGGATGATTCTACAAATCTTTTTTTTTTTTTTTTTTTTTTTTTTTTTTTTTTTTTTTTTTTTGGTTTTTGGGTCACACCCAGCAGTGCTCAGGGGTTACTCCTGGCTCCATGCTCAGAAATTGCTCCTGGCAGGCACGGAGGACCATATGGGGCACCGGGATTCGAACTGATGACCTTTTGCATGAAAGGCAAATGCGTTACCTCCATGCTATCTCCCGGGCCCGATTCTACAAATCTTGACTGATTATTGTTAGTCCCCAAATACCCTTTCTTTCCTGTCATTCCTCTTTTCCTCGTCATCCAAACTGGTTTTGTCTTGTGGTCATCTCATTGTACAGAGGATCCCCAATTTAGCATTTGCATTCAGTGATACTTCAGCGACTATGCAATGCTAGTGATCCAACCCAGGCCCCACATACAACACATGTCAGTTATCCTCAGAGATCCTTTCCTTGGGAACTCACCCACCCATGCGTTTAATGCTAATATTCAAAAAAGTTTTTCTCTTCAATATCACTGTGGCATTACCAATAGTTGCACTCAATTCTCAGAATAAAACGGGGGTGGGGGGGGTACAAAATTTGCCTGAAATTATCAGACTAATCGTAATATTCCCCACCACAGAACTCTAACCTGCATGAACCTGCTTCCCCTTCAAGTGAAAATTAAGCAGCTAAGGGCTAGTTCAATTCATATCTTGCCATGTTATTCCAGTCTTTTAATTTGTTTTAAAAACTGTTCTAATATGGTGAAACTTTGAACTGGATTTATACCAACCCATACAGTCAAACATTATCACTATTTTTCTTTTTTGTCCCGTCCTGATAAGCAAGTTAAGTAACTTTCAAATGACCCACAAAGCCCACTAATCTTCAAAAATTATGTTTAGGACCTCCCCTGGAGGCAATACACGTCAGTATGGGGTGATTATTGTAGCCTTAATAAAAAAAAATCAACAATACATGTCCCCACTGTTGATGACAAAAATTGAACGCCCACTCAATCCCCGCTACAGGTATCATTTCCCATCATTTCCTAAGGGTTTGTGTCGACCCGAGCACTATTTCCATCGTTCAAACTTTGACTAAGACATTAACAAGCCCTTATTTATTATGGCCTTTTATTGCCTTTCTTTGTTGGATGGCTCCATCATTTAGGAGTTGTAGGCTTAATGCCTCAAGTCAGCCCATCAGCAGGCAAAATCAAATCACCTATCAACAAATATCTCACACATTATCTAATTTGCTCAAGATGCTTCTGAGGCTTTCAATCTATATTAAACGTGGGTCAAGATTCGGTGCCGGCTAGAGTCTCTCTTTAATGGAGCCAGAAAAGTCGCTTTACAATAAACGGAATTGAGAAACAAAGGCAAGCTGTATGTAAAAGAATACGATTCAACCATGACCTAACACATAGTACACAAAAATTAACTTAGGAAAGATTAAACATTTGAATGAAAAACCAGAAACCATGGCCATAAAACACAGCAGATCTGCTTAGTATCAACCTCAGAGCTGTGTTTGAGACACTCCGTGACAATGGACACAGAAACAAGAATTATTAACAAATAAGGGGCTGAAGAAAGGGGAGAAGGGTCCCGAAGCATGACTGGCCTCCATGAGACCTTCAGTTCATGTTTCTGCACTTTAATCTCCAGCAGCGTCCATGTGTTGCCTGCATATCACAACCAGTGTGCAAACACCAGACAGTGCAACAGTAACAGTAAAGAGAAAGGAAGGGGTGTTTGAAAATGCAGCGAGAAAGTACGCGCACATCGTATTTCCTATAAGGGTTAATAAAAGAACTGACAAAACTCAACAAAGGGGAGCCTCAGTAAATAGCACATCGGGGAGGGCATTTGCCTAGCATGTGACCACAGACCTGGGTTCTATCCCCAGCATCCCATAAAATCTCCTGTTTCCCAAATAGTAATTCCCGAGTGCAGAGCTCAGTAACACCTGAGCACTACTGGTGTGGCCAAAACAACAACAACAACAACAAAAATTCCTCATCAAGGGAAAAAAACAAACTCATAAATTTTAAAACGAGAAGTTCCAAATGCACACTTCTCCGAAGAGGACCCACAGGTGGTCCAAGAACAACACGTGTTCAGCGTCTCTTACTATTAGAGGAAAGTAAGTCCAAAACACATCGAGATATCACCTTACACTTGAGGAAGATGGTTATCCAAAAATGAAAGAAGAGGGTATGGAGAGAGGAAGTCCCCTATCTGCTGCTGATGAGAGGAATGTACATTAATGCTGTCATGATGGAAAGCAGTTGGAGATGGTTCAAAAATCAAAAACAAATTTCCTGGGAGCTGGAATGATAGCACAGCAGGGAGGGCATTTGCCCTGCATGCAACAGACCCGGGTTCAATCCCTAGCATCCCATATGGTATGGTACCACCAGGAATAATCCCTGAGTGCAGAACCAGAAGTAAACCTTGAATACGGGGGGTAGGGGGAAGAAAAGACAAATTTCATACTACCCAGTTAGATATACCACTTCTAGGTTTTTAACTCCCCACGTTCAAAATGTTAATTCTATAAGATACATGCCAAATATTTATTAGGGCAACATTCACACTAGTAAGAACTAGAAACAGGGGTAATAGCACAGTGGTAGGGCATTTGCCTGGCACAAGGCTGGCCTGGGACAGATCAGGGTTTGATCCCCAGCATCCCATATGGTTCTCCAGACTGCCAGGAGCAATTTCTGAGCACAAAGCTAGGAGTAACACCTGAGTGTCATTGGGTATGGCCCACACTCCCCCAAAAGAACTAGAAACAGCCTAAAATGCCCATCAGCTGACAAATAAAAAGGTTGTTTTTCTATAGAACATTAACTGAGCTATTAAAAATAAAGATGAAAACCTGTCAAGTGCTTCAATGTGGATGGACTTAGAAGATATCGTGGTTAGTAAAATAAATCAGATAAAGACAATGGTTTTACTGACATGGAGTAATAGAGAAAAAAAAGTGTGAATTCCTAAAACAAAAAAATTATATAAGTAATGTAGTTACTTATATAAGTAAGATATTTAATATACTATAGCTCCCTATGATTGCATGATTTTCTTCTATTTTATGAGGATAAAGGATGCCTAGGAGGAACAGCACACTCGAACCTCAGTCTTCTGCACACAATGCAGTAAGCTCCATCGCTTTGAGTTCCACCTGCAGAGCCATCCGGAGCAGCCTGGTTTACTCTGGCATGAAGGCAAAGACATCTTATTCAGGCAGGGCTGGCCACACACCGGGTCGTGATTCAAGGGTCCTGGTGGCAAACAGATTGACTGGATAAGTGGAAGGTCATTTCCAATGGGGACATTCCAGTAGGGGTAAGGAGGAGATCTGCCCATCCAAGAGCAGCTAGACAATGCTGGGGTGTGCTGTCTTAGTTCAGAGGACAGAATCTCCATCGCTAAGGCAGAGAACCATCGCTAAGGATTAATGGACAAAACAATCCTAGAGGTCCGAGGACAGAACATTCCCCAAAACTGCAGATAAATAATAACCAAGGGTAAGCGGTAGAAAATGCTGAAAGTCTGCAGACAGAATCACCGCGACTCCGTGAGTCTGTGGATCGCCATGAGCCTAGGGATCCAACTTCACCACAGTTCTTGCAAGTTGGAAACCTTGCTGAGGGCAGACTATCACCAAGGCAGAGGCAGCGCAAAGGCTAGAAGGCTTGCTTGGAATTGGGTATGCTGTGGTCTGTTTCTTCCCTGGCAAACATGGTCCCTAGAGCACTTTGAAATGAACTCTCAGCATAGCCAATGAGTACTCCTAATTGTGGCCCCCCCAAATGCAAATGTTTGTACTTGACTAATATAGTTCCTTACACTAATATTATTTTTATTCTAGTTTAAGGTAACATGAATGCCTCACATGAGTACAACCATCTTTCTTAGACCGAGGCTGCCATATAATAGTCTTACGTATAGTTGACAATGTGTGCAGATCTTTAGCCCCATTCTTTTCATCTCTTCATCTATTATCTCTCCATCTTTCCATCTATTATCTTCTCATCTCTTCATCTAGTATTTATTACTCTTCATCCATTATTTCTTCATTTATTATCTTTTCCCCTCTCATCTATTATCTTTTCATCTATTCACTTATCATCCATTATCTTTTCTATTCATCTATTATCTATTATCTCTTCATCTATTATCATCTATTCATCTTAATAGATGAAGAGCCAGCTACCATGGCAGCTACCAAAAATCCTTGGAAATGTTTGAAGCAAATTCAACTATATTCACTGTATATTATTTAATGATTTCCTGTGAGTCCAGGGGTTGCCAAAGATCACAATTTGCCTGCTGGGCAAGAATTCAGAGTGCAGGGGAACCAGCCCCCAGACCCAGATTCCCTTGGTCAGATTTCTGCCCTGCAGGACTCTCTCCTGTGCTCTAATCACCACGGGATACTCTCCCATAACTAACACCACCGCTAGAGATCATAGTCCACAGGAACCTTTTCCCATTCCAGTCCAGGTTCCGCCCCAGGTTTCCTTTGTTCCACAGTACTCTACCTGCAGATGCTCACTACCTTCCTCCTTAAAAGGATTAAGTAGAATGTGGGTTTGGTTGGTTTTAGGATGTTGCTGTTGTATTGTTGTTTTAAGTTTGTTTTCAGTGCCACCCAGTGATGCTCAAGACTGACTCTGGACTCTCAATTCCAAGGACATTCCTTGGAATGTCCAAGACCAAGAACATATGGCTAGTCAAGCATCAAGCCAGAGATGGCTTAACCCCTATGCTAAATTATCTCTCTGGGCCTGCATATCAATTTTTAAAAGGTCATACACATTCATCCCTTATTGTACTTACTTGGTGTGTGTCTGTCTCACTGTTTCTCTTCAAGACAAGTCCAGAAAACATTTTTTTTTCCTAGAATGACAATGAGGCTGGGATTAAGCTCAGGGTAGAGGCTGTGCCCTAGACAGAAGAAGCTCCACGTTGCATGCTGGCACTAGAAAAAGTCAAAGTGAAGTAAGAAAAAGGTGGTTTCCACCATTTTTTCTACTCTATGGCTGCCTGACCTCATGGGGAGTGTGTGAAACTGCCATCGTCCCAGGGCTGCATGTTGTCTCACTGGTGCTTCACCGCTACAGTGGGCAATGAGTTAGGCACATGAGAGACTTCTGTTTTTGTTTTTTTTTTTCTTTCTGTTGTTGCCTTTCTTTATAGTGGATGGATGCCACACTGGATAGTGTTCAGGGCTTCTCCCCACTGGGGCTTTGTGTCTGCCCTGGTTGCATCTGAGAGGCAAGCTCAACCCAATCCAACTCAAGGTCCCTGTTTGAGAATCAAGGGGTTTAATCATTTTCATTAATCAATTCCAATGTCCCATGTTGAATTTCACTGCGATTGTCAAGCTTCCCCAGCATGAAATTGGGAAAAGAAAGAGCTCATGGGGCCAGGGAGACAGCACAGCGATAGGACATTTGCCTTGTACGCAACGGATCCAGGATGGATGATGGTTCAAATCCCAGCATCCTATATGGTCCCCCATGCCTGCCAGGAGCGATTTCTGAGGACAGAGTCAGGAGTAACCGCTGAGCACTGCCGGGTATGGCCAAAAACAAACAAACAAACAAACAAAAAACACAACAGAAGTTGTCAGGAGCAGAGTTCACACAAACTATTCCCACTCTAATCCCAATCCTTTCCCTGTTCACTTACTCTATTTCTTCGTTGCCTCCTGAGATTCCTTCCCACAGCACTCAGAGCACGCTACTATCTTCTTTCCTTCTTAGCCTGAAGAAAAAAAGAAATTGGGGAGGAGGAATCACCATAGATTATGGATAAGAAAGTCACCCAGACCCCACAGACAAAAGAAAATTATCAATGATTCACTAGTATAAAATTCTCAGGTATAAAATTACTGAAAGTGAGCTAGTTTGTGGGTAAAATTGCCAAGAAAGAGTTAGTTCACAAACAATCTGAGAGAGTGCACAGAGAGAAAATTGATGAGAATACGCTGGTGAAAAATTGAAGAGAGTTTCCAGGTAGAAAATTTCTGAGAATCTGTGAGTTGAAAATTGGTAAAAAAAAAAAAAAAAAAAAAAAAAAAAAAAAAAAAAAAAAAAAAAAAAAAAAAAAAAAAAAAAAAAAAAAAAAAAAAAAAAAAAAAAAAAAAAAAAAAAAAGAGCCTGCGAGTAAAAAACTGCCAAGAGCCTGCGAGTAAAATCGCAAGAGTCTGTGAGTAGAAACTTGGCAAGGAGAATCCATGAGTGGGAAACTTGCTGAGGATTTAAGCGCAGAACATTGTTCGCATCCACAGCTAGAAGACTTGCCTGGGGTCCACATGCAGAATATTGTCCAGAGTCCACAGCTTGAAAACTGACAAAGGTCTGTGCACA
>PVKC010016336.1:0-20877 GCA_004027635.1 Crocidura indochinensis
GGGGGGGTCAACACTGGTGGTGGGAATTGATCTAATTCACTGTCACTATGTACCTTAGATATAATTGTGAAAGACTTGTAATTCACATTGGTCTCAATAAAAATTATTTTAAAAAAAGAAAAGAAATTAATTTTAAAAAGTAAAAGAGTTCTCCTGAAATTAGTGTCCTTTCATGATCCTCATTTTGAGACTATGCAGTGGCAGTTCTCTAAGAGTTTAGAAAAAGTGAGAACATAGGTATTGATATTTTCTACAAATTGCACAGAAGATTTTGGTCTAAAGCCAGCCTTGGCCACTTTCCCAATTTATGCAAACTACAGCATTTTTCTCAGCCAGTTTTCTTAGCTAAACAGGGTCAGTGCAACTGAATTAATTATATCTCAGTTAATGTACCTGTAAAATGTAGAAAAGATGTAAAAGAAAAGGCAGGAAGAAAGAAAGGAGAGAAAGAAGAGAAAGCAGAAAGAAGACAAGCCTCCTTGCTGGCACCCAGAATTTAAAGCAAATCTCAAATTTGCCTAAAGGCTCTCTATGGTTGTCATATCTGTCTTAACGAACTCAGTTCCCCCTGTTTAGCCCACTGCCAGGCATAGAGAAGATATTTAAGAGTTATTATTGGGGGTCAGATGGATAGCACAGCAGTAGGGCATTTGCCTTGCAAGCAACGACCCAGGACCAAAGGTGGTTCGAATCTTGGCATCCCATATAAGCTGTAAATTTGCTCAATTTGGTGATAATTTATTTGAAAATTCTCTGGAGACATTTTCCCTGATCTGGTTGGCATCAAATAATCATCAAAGCTCTTACCAAATTGAGTGGTTTCTAAAACAAAGTCCAGCAGAGTTCTTTATCATCCACCTTCCTCCCCCTGAATATAGTATGGTTCCTAATTTGTCTTTAGAAATAGTTCAAACTTTCCTATCATAAGAGTAAAATCTATAGCAAACCAACCCTGAATCTTATTCAACTGTAAATGTTAGCACTGAGATTCAAGAAGTTGCATCACTTGTCTAAAAGTTTTTGTAAGCAAGAAGCAATGTTCTGGTCAACCCTATTAGCTTTATTTTCACATTACCTCCAACCCAGTAAATCATGATCTTTTTTTTTCAATTGACATTTGCTTTATATAATGCCATAGTAAAGAAAAAAGCAAAAATGTCCTTATCAGAACCACCATTCCAAATTCAACTAGAAGTTCCAAAACATAACTATAAATAAAGAAAAAGATGGAGAATGTTAGGATAGAAGGAAGGAGCAGTCCAGATAAGGGAATGGCTCTTAATTATCTATAAAAGATGGAATAAAGTTCTCAAAATATCTACAGTTTTAGAACTAGAATACCTTTCCCTCCATGGACTTGGCAGGTCAAAGACCTAAGTGATCTCCGCTTACTATCTCTAAGGAATCAGACAAAAGAAAAAGCCAACAGTTGTCCAGTCCATTATATCTGTGTGACTTTGAGTAAAGTTATCTTCCCTGAGTTACTGGATCCTCTAAGTAAATGGAAATCACAAGTTCCTTGCATGCTTTAAATGGAGCCAAGATAACACTACAGACATTCCCCTCTGTGATATAAGCCATGAACCTTGAACAGACAGAGTTACCTTTCAGTGCCTTGCTGTCTCCTCTTTGGAATGGGAATCGTGCTTAAAGGGTGATGCTAATGGTTTGAACATTATAAGAATTTCAGAAGTAATTATACAGGGCCTCATAGAAGACAACCCAATGAGCAGCTGTGAAATTGAAAATTATTGCCTCTGAGAGGGACAGTTTTTCTCAGTTCTTCACAGGCTGAGACTCCTAAGTGATTTCACATTTGGAAAAAATACATAAAGTGATTGCATATACAGCCTACAAGTCATTTTGAGTCTGAGAAAATTTCCCTTTTCTGACCTGCTGTACTTTGCAGAGTCAGACCCTGAAACTTAATCCATTGTTTGACTCCTGATGGACAGAGAAAGACTTGATAAGAAAAGTAGCACCCCAGTTCCTAGGACTGACAGAGAATTTTTTTCTTGGTGATGAATTGTCATCTGCCTGTCCAACCAGTGTAACAGACCTCAGGAATGGTGGATGTCCAGCTCCAGACCTGTATCAGGAGTGGGTAACTGCATCTCGCAAGGTCACTAGGGTTACTTCAGGTAACCAAAAGGGCATCCCATAACTGAATGCTTCTTCTAACTAGTCTTCAGCCTCTAGATTATATTCATGGCTGGCTGGATTTTCTCATTCTGAAAAAAGCAATAATAAGCACCAAGTGTGTTGCAGACTCTGCTGCTAGGCACCAGGACCACAGCAATGAGCTCATGAGGAATGGAGATTAACAAACAAAACCTTACAAGTCTAATTTAGCAGGAGCACTAATAAGACAGTTCAGCTAGGTGGGGAGTTTGGCATGCGAGATGAAAACAGAACCATTGCAGAGTCCTTGTTAGGTGCTGAGCATGATTCCAAACACTTCCATGCATTGCCTTAGTAATTCCTTATAAGCACTCTGTGAGGTATAACTCTGTGAGGTAAAATACAACCTAAAATCAATGGTAATGAAGAAATAAGAGTGGGCAACAGTCATTATGTATGCAGAAGAGGAATTCCAAAACCTGTACAGCTGAGCTGGGGCATCTCTTGTCTTGTGGTCCCATGACATTTTATTTTTGAGTGAAATGAATAGAATCTACCTAGTTTGTCAATGTTACAGTCCTGACAGGAGAGAGGTATTAGTCTTAGACACTACAAATTCTTTTGCTTAAGGTTATTACTAAATGCAACATGAAATTTAATGGGACACATCATTCACCTTTTAGCAAGATAATCCTTTTATAGTGGATTAGAATTAATGTGATCAAGTCTAGTACAGGAGATACTGGAGTTTTTATCCCCCATCGCGTGCGCGTGCGCGCACACACACACACACACACACACACACACACGATATATCTATTGAGGTCTTATTTCACAGATTAAGGAAAATGGAGCATCATAATCATCTAATGCTTAAACTACAATAAGAGAGGCTGGTCTCATAAACTGTTTACTATGTAGCATTGGCCATGGAACCATTAGAGAGAAAAAAAGAGTCCAATAATTCAGGACTTCCTGTTGCTTAATAGAATCCAAAACTGAGGGTAATGAACCATAATGGAGATGACAGTATTTAATAAGTTCTGAGGCTGCTGAAAGAACCATGATAAGCAGACTCCATCAATTCATCCCCTCGTCACCATGAAGTAGTTTCTTTGTTCTCCTTGTTTTACAATAAGGAAAAGTATTGCCTATTTTGTGTGTGTAGCTGCAGATTCCAACCCTTGCAAGTGTGAATACAGAGCCACAATCTCTTCTGCTTTAAGCCAGTTTAGTCTTGGCCTCCTCATGATGCAGGACTCTGGGATGCCATCATCCTTTGTAATGTTTACAAATGTGGCGCCTATAGTACCAACCTTCCAGGTGGTAGTGAAGAGTAATTGTTTTAGCATACTTAGTCTGGACACTGATATAAAAACTTCACGGGTGACTCCCATAAGCAATTATCATTGGGCTCCATAGGGAGGTTGTTCTTGTGTATCATGGTGCATCTCACGCTTGTATGTGTTATGGATCACCAGGGATCATCTTAAACCTTGAGTTAGGACTCAAAAGTCCTGAGACTCTGCATGCAATTTCCCTCTCACATTTAGGCTGTGGGAGTAGAGAGAGCCTTAACCTTAGTTAAGGCTGAAGGGTTTAGTAAGGAGATGGCTCTCTTTGATTATGTGGGAAGAACCCATGGCTGTTGTGTGAAGATGAAGCCTAGTGTGGCAGAGATAGGGGTAACTATGACGAAACTGGGAGAAGTAACGCCTGTCCTGTCCAGATTCAACATAGCAGGACTCCTAGGCTCTCCCAGCAGAAATGTTTATAGGCTGCAGGGAACAGTACCAGACTTAGCAGAGGAGACAGATGAGGCAGAAAGGTAGCTGCTATGATCAAGTCAGAGAGTGGGCAAAGAGTAGGCCAACTGCAGGAGCTCAGAAAATAGCCTCCACCCATTTTCAGTCCAGTGGCCTCAAGAAAAGGTTTTTTGTGGGGCTTGGGTTGAGAGATGTCTTTCTTACATAGTGAAGGAACCAACCAGGTACAAGAGAGACTAAAGCAGGGCAACCTCTAGAAAGACCCTGCATGGAGGCAACTGAGAGTAGAATTGATCTTCCAGAATGTCAGTGTACCCTCTGACAAGTCACCTGTTTTACAGGCCCAGCCAGCCTCTGGACCTTGCCCACTCCTTCTTTGGTTGTTCCAGGAGTTAAAAGAAAAAGATCTTCTCTTCTAAAGGAATGTCTGAGAAAAGGAAGTGTGGGGTTGATAAGACTCATCTCTCCAGGTTCTCCATTTCTCTTTCTGTGGGTTGAGCCATACAGCTCAAAAATGACAAATAGGTAAGTAAGATGATAGAAATGACACAATGATTCAGCTGACAATGACACTCATCCCGCTTGAGGCCTCATGGCAGGAGGCTGTATTTAGAAAAACAGGAGGATTGTGAGTAAACTATCCTCTGAAGTATTTTTATTTTCCTCATTTTTGGTCTGTCTTTTGGTTTAGGGACACAGGGAGTTGCTAGCAGCTGGTGGGCCCTGGTATTCCTCACAGTGGAGGGAAGACTCAACCTGGAATCTAGACCCAGGGAGAGAAGAATATGCTAAGCATCTTCTGAGAGAGGCTCATAGCAGTGCCTTTTCCCACTCTTGACAGTCCCTTGCTCCCTGAGATTGAAAGTCTGCACTTCTCTTCTCCCCGAAATGTTCCAATAAAACCAACTAGACACTATGACAATAATAGTATGTAATAATATAATAAAAATGTCTTGGATTTGTTTGTGTGTGTGTGCAAATAAGTACTTTTTATTAAAGAAAAGTTACAAATACATTGGAATTCAAGAAACTGAGCATTAAATACCGGTATGTTATTATACCTAATTCTTACAAAATTAGCACATTTTTAAAAAATACTGAAAATTCCCAAGACATATTTTAAATTATTTAGGGAAATAATCCTAAATATGAGATATCTCAGATACTATAGAAATCTATTTAGGAATGATGATGTTTAGACATGTGAGGTTTTCCAATAGGATTACTAATACTATTGGAAATTAATTACTGAAACAAATATTGATTCACTCAATTCAAGATTCATTAATTTAAAAATTTTAAGTATAAAGTAAAAACACTTTAAAATATCCATAAGGTAATTCCAGGTAAAAAATTCCAAATGATCAGAACATAATCTCTATCACTCCTACAAATTATAACATTAGGAGTTTTTTAAATAGTTTTTATTTTGACCAAAGTGGATTACATATCTTTCGCAATAACATTTTAGGTACATTGAAATAAGGGAATTCCCATCACCAGAGTTGTCCTCCCTCCACCCCTTTTCCAGCTTGCATCTCACATCCCTCATCCTTATATCCTGGGCTGCTAGTTTAAGTGGTCCCCTCTGTGTCTAGTTTACTACTTAGTGATCACACAATTGTTTGGTCTTGGTACCCTCCATTATTCCCTCCTCTATTTGAGAGGCGGAACTAGATGGTTCAAGTTATGTGGTTCTGTTTGAAGAAAAGAAAAAACAATAAAAAAAGTCAAATAAGCTGAAAGTAGGCGGTGTCCTTCTAGAGGCTCTCAACTTCAGTTTGAGAGAAGATGGGGAAAAAGGAAGGAAAACACCACAACAATACAAAAAGAAATATCAAACACAAAATTAAATGAGCATTACAGCAGTAAAGACAAGCACCAACCACTATGGAAAACAGAGTGGAGAGTATTCAGTAAACTCAGAATTGAGCTGCCATATTACCCAGTAATAGCTCTCCTGGGTATCTATCCCCAAGTCGGAAGGACATTCATTCAAAGTATGTGTGCACCCCACTATTTATCACAGCACTCAGTATAATAGCCAAGATTTGGAACCAACCTCAATGTCCAACAGCAGACAATTGGATCATGAAGATGTGGTACTTATACACAGTGGAATACTACATAGCAGTTAGAAATGATACAATCACTGACGTGTTGTTCTATATACCTTATGGTATCAGGTCTGATATCAAGGTCTTTAATCCATTTGAATTTTACCTTCGTACATGATGTTAACTGGGGGTCTATGTTCGCTCTTTTGCAAGTGGCTAATCAGTTCTGCCAGCACCACTTGTTGAAGAGGTTTTCCCTGCTCCACTTAGGATTTCTTGCTCCTTCGTCAAAAATTAGGTAATAGTATGGCTGGGGGACAATGTCTGAGAACTCAAGCCTATTCCACTGATCTGAGGGTCTGTCTTTATTCCAATACCATGATGTTTTGATAACTATTGCTTTGTAGTACAGTTTAAAGTTGGGGAAACTAATGCCTCCCATTTTCCTTTTCCCTAGGAGTGCTTTACCTATTCGAGGATGTTTATTGTTCCAGATGAACTTCATAAGTATATGATCCACTTCTTTGAAGAATGTCCTGGGTATCTTTATAGGGATCGCATTACATCTGTATAATGCTATGGGGAGTATTGCCATTTTAATGATGTTAATCCTGCCAATCCATGAGCAGGATATGTGTTTCCATTTCTGTGTGTCCTCTCTTATTTCTTGAAGCAAGGTTTTGTAGTTTTCTTTGTATAGAGGTTCTTCACGTCTGGTCAAGTTGACTCCGAGATAATTGAGTTTGTGTGGTACTATTGTGAATGGGATTGCCTTCTAGACTTCCTTCTCTTCCTTATCATTATTGGTGTATAAAAAGGCCATTGATTTCTGTATGCTAATTTTGTAGCCTGCCACCTTGCTATAGACTTGATACCATAAGGTTATATACAGCACGTCGGTAAAACACTCCATGACATTGAGACTAAAGTCATCTTCAAGGAGGAAGCTGCATTTTTCAAACAAGTGGAAGCAGAGATCAATAGATGGGAATACATTAAACTAGAAGCTTCTGCACCTCAAAAGAAATAGTGTCCAGGAAGAAATAGTGTCACCCACTGAGTGGGAGAAACTATTCACCCAACACCCATAAGATAAGGGGCTAATATCCAATATATACAGGGCACTGACAGAACTTTACAAGAAGAAAACATCTAATCCCATCAAAAAATGTGGAGAAGAAATGAACACGCACTTTGATAAAAGAGAAATACAAATGGCCAAAAGGCACATGAAAAAATGCTCCACACCACTAATCATCAGGGAGATGCAAATCAAAACAAAGATGAGATACCACCTCACACCACAGAGATTGGCCCACATCACAAAGAATGAGAATAATCAGTGTTGGTGGGGATGTGGAGAGAAAGGAACTCTTATCCACTGCTGGTGGGAATGTCGTCTAGTCCAACCTCTATGGAAGGCGATATGGAGATTCCTCCAAAATCTGGAAATTGAGCTCCCATTCGACCCAGCTATTCCACTCCTAGGGATATACCCTAAGAACACAAGAATACAATACAAAAACCCCTTCCTCACACCTATATTTATTGCAGCACTATTCACAATAGCCAGGCTCTGGAAACAACCAAGATGCCCTTCAACAGACGAATGTCTGAGGAAACTGTGGTACATATACACAATGGAATATTATGCAGCTGTCAGGAGAGATGAAGTCATGAAATTTTCCTATACATGGATGTACATGGAATCTACCATGCTGAGTGAAATAAGTCAGAGGGAGAGAGAGAGAGAGAGAGAGAGAGAGAGAGAGAGAGAGAGAGAGACGCAGAATAATCTCACTCATCTATGGGTTTTGAGAAAAATAAGTCTTTTTTTTTTTTTTGCAACAATCCTCAGAGACAATGAGAGGAGTGCTGGAACTTCCAGCTCACATCATGAAGCTCATCACAAAGAGTGGTAGTGCAATTATAGAAATAACTACACAGAGAACTACCCTAATCATGTGAATGAATGAGGGAACCAGAATGCCTGTCTGGAGTACAGGTGGGGGTGGGTTGGGAGGGAGGGAGATTTGGGACATTGGTGGTAGAAATGTTGCACTAGTAAAGGGGGTGTTCTTTACATGACTGAAACTTTATCACAACCATATATGTAATCAATATGTTTAAATAAAGAGAAAAAGAAGAAATGATACAATCATAGACTTTGCAGCAACATGGATGGATCTACAAAATACTATGTTAAATGAAGTAAGTCAGAAGTTGGATTTGTTTTCTAAATGCTAATCCTAAGGATTAAGGTACTTTCTATTCTATCCAAGCCCAGCAAATGAAAACAGTTGGGGGATCACTTGAGCATAGAACCTGGAATAGCTTCTGAGCACCACCAATCTCTAATGTTTTAAAATTGTTGGAAGATATTTGATAACATTAAAATATCAGCTGGGCAAAGGCTCTGATATGCCATTAAAGCTTTCTCTATTTTTATCCCTGATTTAATATTTCCATGATATTATAGATGGTGATTATAAGAAATTTGCTCCAGACACCTCTCACTAATCTTTAACATCCTAGCACAATCAGATTATGATGGGACTTACTTCCCTCATGAGCCTCAGTTTCTCCAGAAACCTACCTCCTTACACAGAAAGGCACTGGATCCAGTGCTAAAAGCCCCTTGCATTTCTTATTCTCTGAGTGTGGACTATAGGTATAAATTATAGTCTCTCTCTGCCACAAGCCCTGAGGAGCAAGCATTCTGACATCCCTGCATTTAAATATTGAGTTGGCCACTAAATAAATCTATGATTTTGAATAACTCATTTAGCAGTTCTGAATATTAGTTTCCTGATCTGAAAAATAGGGATAATAATAGCTACATCATAAGTTATTATAAGCATTCAATTATGCTTTATGAGTATTTAAACCTCTTTGACATATGGTATAATAGAACTAGTGTTAAATAAAAGAGAAGAGAAAGACTTCAGAAGCCAGTTGGTTTACTACATCAGGACTGGCCTGTTTCTTCAAAGATTCAGAGGGTCAATGCTTTTCTTTTCTTTTTTTTTTTTTTTTTTTTGTCAATGCTTTTAGTATCATAAAGCTGCATAGTTTTGTTATATCCAGGTTGAGATAACTTAAAGCTGTGCTCTCTTCCCCTATAACAGCTACCCCCAAAACTCTGTTCTAATTGAAATTACTACAAAGAACTATAAAGAACTCATAATATATATTGTACTTTAGCATTGTGGGAGTCATCATTCACATATGAAGCCAACCATCATCTTGTGGCTTCTTTGTTAATACAGTCTTACTTCTCCTGATACATGATAAGCAACTACTGAAATCATAAAGAATACATTTATCGGGCTGGAGTATATTACATTAAGTAGAGTGTTCTCCTAGCATGCAGTCAATCCAGGGTCCATCATAGATGGTCACTTGAGTCCAGTCAGGAGTGAACTCTGAGTATGGAGTCAGGAGTAACCTCTGAGCACCTGTGGGTGTAGCCCAAAACAAAACACAAGAAAAGAAATAAAAAATAAATACATTGCATTTACCTAGTCCACTCCAAGCTATGCACTTGCTTAGATTTATTACATTTTTGTTTTTTTTTATGCACCATTTCAAGTCCCTCATACCAACTGCTATACCTAAGCTTTGTCTCTCATCTGTACATGGTCTTCTAATAAGTTAATGTCCAGAAATGACCATGACCCTAGATGGATCTTACCTTCAGTGGAGTATAAATAAATACAAGATTTTACCCTAGCATCACATCTTATGTACCTGGAAGAAGTAAATCGGATATCATTGCTGGTAAAAGGAATTCCCTATGAATGAAAACATTATTTGTCTAGCACTATACATCTGCTAAGCCCATCTACATGTCCTTTCATGTATCATTGGCTTGGAGTGGGGGAGGTCTCCAAGGTGGGGCTCCAGGGAATATATAGGCTACTTCTGGCAATATTCTACTCCAAAATTAGTCCTGACAGTCTCAATGCTTGACTCAGTGATGTGGTGAGGCTCAGGCTATCAGTGTTGGAATACAAAGCTCAACCAAGTAGTGTGCAGGAGCCATATAAGGCTGGGACTCAAACATGATGCCTTGTGTAAGCTGACATATTCTTCAGAACTTTAACCTTTCAGACCAAATCCTCTCTGGTTTTAAATGGAGAACAATAGGATCTGATACATCTATTTTAAACTGCCATGCCTATCTCAACAGCTGTCTCTGTTTAAAAAAAAAGAACATGACAAACTGTGAGTGACAAATAAGAAGTGCTACAAAATTTCTATAGTCTGTGTTTCTTAAATTTCACAGTCCCATTTTTCTTGAAGATATTTTCAAAAATTAGAGAATTATAGATATGAGAACTGACCTTTTCAAATATATTTTTTCTGAAAGCCAGATAAAAAATGGGATAGTCCTCCTGGCTTTCGTTTATATTATCTCTGGATATTATTATCATACTGTCTTTTATTTTTTTCTTATATCCCACAGATGAGTTATATGTCTATCCCTCTCCTTCTGTCTCATTTCACTCATCAGAATAATTTCCATGTCATTCATGTATAAGAAAATTTCATGACCTCACTTTTTTTCCAATCAGCTGTATATGCACCCACAGTTTCTTTAGACACTCATCTGTTTTGGGGCCTCTGGTTTGTTTCCAGATTCTGGCTATTGTAAATAGTGCTGCAATGAAGATAGGAGTGCAAAGGTCATTTTTGTACTGTGAGTTTTTTGGGGGTTTGTTTGTTTGTTTGTTTGTTTTTGTTCCTAGGGTGTAGTATTCCCTAGGAGTAGTATTGCTGGATTATATGGAAGCTCAATTTCTAGGTTTTTTTTAGTAATATCCATATTGTTTTCCAAAAGGCTGTACTACAAGGCATTCCCACCAGTAGTTAATGAAAGCTCATTAATCCCCACATCGATGCCAACAATGATTGTTCTTGTTCTTTGCAATGTGTGCCAGTCTCATCTCCTCTGTGGTGTGAGATGAGATGATATCTCATTGTTTTGATTTGCATCTTATGATGATTAGTGACGTAGAACATTTCTTCATGTGCCTTTTGGCCATCAGTATTTTTTCTTTGAGGAAATGTCTGTTCACTTTTTGACCAGGTTAGATTTTTTTCTTGTTAATTTCTGTCAGTACCTTGTATATCTTACATATTATCCCCTTATCAGATGGGATAAGTACACCTTAAGCCCAGGTGTTGGTTTACTGGTCTCAATATTCATACTCTACCCAAGGGTGTGATCTGATGATGGGATATTGGATTATTCCCTACTTGGTATTCCTTGTCCACCCTAGGGGTGCTTTTATTCTTGTCAATAAAAACAGGGGTATGAGGAAGGTAGAGGCTAATTCTTCTGTCTTCTGAACTGCATTCCTTCTTAGGAGCAGAAAGCTTGTGTGGTTTGGATTCCTTGCTTTAGCACTAGATTTCCTGAACCTATTCTTATACCTCTTCACTTTGTGGATTATTTCCTACGTCAACATTTGCTTCCAGGCCTGCATCTCACCAGATCCTCATTTTGGAGCCCTGGGCTTCACTTACATTCAGGAGCCTTCTTTTGTAAAAGATAATATATGTCTGTTTCAACTAAGACAAAGGAAAGAAAGGGGAGATTTTCTTCAAAGTTTTTATATCTTGCCATAAATAATAAATGCTTGACACGTTGCAATAAACATATCAAAGATCACAGGAAATTAACCTCCTCAAACACCAAATAATCAAGAATAACAAGTCATTGAATGTCATTATTGTCAATTATCTCAAATATTAAAAAAAATCAAGGCAGGTTCCTAAATAACCAATAATATTGGTTACCAAGAATACTTTTTTGGTTTTGGGCCACACCAAGTAATGCTTTGGGGTTGCTCCTGGCTCTATATTCAGGAACTAGTCATGGCAGTGCTTAGGAGACCTTATGCGATTCCAGAAATTGAACCTGTACAGCCACAAGCAAGGCAAATGCCCTACCTGCTCTGGTCCCTATAGCTCTGGTCCCTATGTTCTAAGAATTTTACTACAAAGGAATTCCTCTTTGTCTTTTTCTTCCAAAGGTATCAATAAGGAAGGGGTATCACTATTCTTTATTGTGAAGAATTATTTGAAGCAGTTTCATGAAGAAAAAAAACACCAGACTATACCTCAGCAATATTTGAGTATAAAAGGAAAAATCCATATGATAATGTATCTTTTGGGAATCCTAAATTTTCCATACCATACCTGATTAAAGAATTTTAAAATTAACTGGGGACTGATGTGGGTAAAAGGAAATTACTTCAGTTTTTTGGCCAAAATCTTCCTAAACTACGTTCAGGAATAAGAAGAGCAGCTTAAAGTATGAAAAGTAAAAATGTAAGAAATTGTGTCAGGATTTTGTCAAGTCCAAAAGAAGAAATTGTGAAGACTAAGAATGTTAACTGTGCTCAAGTTATTTGCAATAGCCAAAAGCTCAAACAACCTCAAAGTCATTCAATAATTAGATAAAGATTGGTATATGAACTTGGTAACTTAATGGCACATATAATTTCTGAGAACCGTCTTAGGAGATATCCTTGAAGGTAAATCATAATGAGTAGTGACAAAAATCTAGGCAATATATGCTAGACGATTTTTTGCCTATGCTATATCTACAGAATGGTACTGTGATGCAACTGTCATATTGAAAATACTGGTCTGCCCCTATTACACAACTATGTGATGTAACCTCCTGAGATCACTATTGAATACTAAATTTACCATTGATCATTAATACTTGACTTGAAGTAGAAACTTAAATTATTTATTTTATAAATAAAAGAAAAATATTGTAAATATTTTTGTACTATTGTAAATACCTAGAAAAATAATGATAGATAATGACAAAGACAATGTGATTTTAAACATATATGATACAAGTGAACAAACAAAACTAAATGAAAACAAGCTGAGACCATGAGAACATATTAGTGGGGCCGGAGCGGTGGAGCTTGCCTTGCAAGCGCTAGCCTAAGACAGTCCATGGTTCAATTCCCTGCATCCTATATGGACCCCGAAGCCAGGAGCAATTTCTGAGTACATAGCCAGGAGTAACCCCTGAGCGTCAATGAGTGGCCCAAAAGCCAATAATAATAATAATAAACATATTAGTGGTTATCAGAGCAAGGGAGGAATGGAGAGGGAAAAGCAAATGAAGAAGGTAAATTGAGTGATGATAAATGAAAAGTAGGCTTTTGATGGGGAATCATAATGTAGTAAGTAGTTATTCTTTAAGTATGTGGTTGCATTACTGAACACAAGGATAGCAAAAAAATAGCCAAAATAAAATATTTCTGAGTAGGCAATAACCAAAAATTAATTCAAAACCATACCTACATTGAATCCAAGATATTTCAATAGCACTTACCCATTGTTTCATTTCTCAGCAGGAAGGGGTCACCTGTAGAGAATAGTTTAAGAATATGGGAAAGAGGAGAAAGAAAAAAAATTTAAAAAATAAAACAAAAAAATACAAAACAAGCAAACAAAAAAAAGAATATGGGACCAGAGAGATAGCATAGCAGTGTTTGTCTTGCAAGCAGCCAATTCAGGACCTAAGGTAGTTGGTTCCAACCCAGGTGTCCCATATGGTCCCCCGTGCCTGTCAGGAGCTATTTCTGAGCAGATAGCCAGGAGTAACCTATGAGCACCACCGGGTGTGGCCCCAAAACCAAAAAAAAAAAAAAAAGGAATACCCAAAGTAGAATATATGCAGATGTCAATTTATAGTGCTGGAAATTTAAGACTTTTTAATGCTTTAAACCTGTGATTTTTCAACCATGTAGCATTGTGAGTTCACAGGCATGAAAGGTTAACAATAAAACCCTAAATAAGCATAATTTCAATAGGAAAAATTAATGAAAAATAGTACTAATCTATAGAATTTGGTGGTCCAAAGAGAATACATCAGATAAGGCATTTGACTTGCACACAGTCAACCCAAGTTCAATCCTTGTCACCCTATTTGGTTCCTTGAGCCACACTAGAGGTAATCCCTGAGCACAGAATCACAAGTAAGCCTTGAGCACAGCTAGGTGTGACCTCCAAATCCAAAAATAAATAAATAAAATCTATAGGATTTAAAATTTTTTAAAATATTGCCTTAACCCTACTCAAACTAATGTAAAAATGTGGTGCTATGACTATCCCATGTATAAAATGTTTCTGCTGTCCCCATGAGGAAATAGGGGTGATAGGGGAGGAAAGAAGAGACCCACAGAAAACAAAACTGCTGACACAATCACAGATTTCTTTTGTAAGTTAAGACAGAGCATCTGTGATTAATGCAGAAGTGACACTAACTCAGTTAACCTGAGATTAAAAAAAATCTCAATGTTTTTCACATATTCCTTCAGTCTTCACTCAACATTGATCTATCCCAGAGACTCACTGGCTGCTCCAGGAACCAAAAGAAGCAGAAAAGGCAATTGGCTTCCACACGTATTTCCACACTTCCTCCACCATTAGGGTGACTTTACATCAGTAGGAACCAGGATCCTAAAATAGATTTCCTCAATCTTTCAAACAACACACTTCAGGTTTTCAATCATTCCTGACTCTCAGCCCCTGTCATGTTGTAAACTTTCATCCACCAGACTCCACTTTTATTGTGCTATGGCTTAAGTAAGTCACCCACTTCTCAACAGCTAGATTCCTTGCAGTTGCTCTACCTGCCTCGTGCTATTGCTGGAAGAATGCTGTATGTGTTGTGGGGTGCAGCAATTCTGAGGCTATGCATGCAGATAGGAGCTCCATGGAATGGCATGGGAGGTGAGAAGGTGGGGATTGCCATGCACTCCACCCAAATGGCAGTGAGGAGGGCAGAAGAGGAGGCTATTGTTGACAGTAATTACATGAATGACCAGGTCAGGACAATGACACTCTGGTACTCTTGTGCAGATCCTGTATTCAGGTCAAGCAGCAGCCTAGAGGAAAGAGGACAGACTCACTGCAGATGCCTCTATTTTCTCTAGGAGCAAACTTTAGGTAAATGCAAGAAACTTGCATGATTTCATACCATTTCCAGTGGTGTGGGGGAGGGTTGTTTGCTTGTTTTTCTTGAGAATGAGTGCTCCACAGAAGAAACCATCAGATTAAAGTGATTGGCAACAGTTAGTCACTGATAATCAAGTCTCTGCCACAACCACCGCTGTCTAAAGTTGATCTCCCACATCTCTATCCAGGTGCTCAGTGAGCCCTGCAGATGGAATCTCACATGTCCCTCCCAAATCCCACTGGAACCATGGGAAAAGTGAGGCACTCCTCCCTGGCTGTTTTCCCCAGATGTTGCAGCAATCTTTCTGAGCCAGAGACCAGGGGAAGGAGGAAAGCAACTAATGTTTATTGAGTGCTAACTAGGTACTCTATTTAATCCTCACAATTATCCTGTGCAATAAAAATCATTATCCCCATTTTATAGATGAGACAACTTGAAGTCTCAGAGATAAAGTTACTTGCTGAAGATCACAGAGCTAATAAGCAGTGGAAGTCAAGCTTGAAGAAAGGCCTAGCTCAAAGTACTGTGGGCTAAGTTCTGTGAGAAAAACAGAGGTAAATACTTCTGGGTAAATATGCCCTTTATGGAGTTTTCAGGGAGGGAGAAAAATAACATAAACAGGAAGCAGGTAACATACAAATGATGAACTCCAGGTATGTAAAAGAAGGAATTCTCATTAGGATCCCAGGAGTCCAGGAAATATTCAAAGAGCATGGGGCATTTGACGAAATACATGAAAGGTGACTATAGCAAAAGCTACAAGCTTACAGGGGAGAAGAAAGACTAGTCCTGGTGAAGGCTCAAATTCTTCAAGCACTGGACAGATTGCTGAGGAAGGAGTGTGGGAACCATGTTTTCTTTATGATTCTGATTCTTCTTTTTCTTCCAGAATATGGTCCAGGTCTTGGGCCTAGGTACATCAGTGTCTTCAAAAACTGGGCTTGTTGCCAAGTCCTGAATTTCCCCAGGAATATCACTCTTCAAATTCCCTGTGTTCTCTTTTAAATGCAACTAATTTGTTGTTGTTGCTGCTGCTGCTGTTGTGTGTTTTGTTTTTGCTTTTATTTATTTATTTATTTATTGGTTTTTGGGTCACACCCAGCAGTGCTCAGGGGTTACTCCTGGCTCCATGCTCAGAAATTGCTCCTGGCAGGCATGGGGGACCATATGGGGCACCGGGATTCGAACCGATGACCTTTCGCATGAAAGGCAAATGCGTTGCCTCCATGCTATCTCCCGGGCCCCACTGTTTTTGTTTTATTTTTTAGCTACTTGGCAGTGGTCTGGGTTTACTTCTAGTTCTGAGTTCAGAGATCACTTCTGGCAGGCTCAGAGAACTATATATGGTGCCAGGGATCCAATCTGAGTCCATCTGTATGGCAAGTACCTTACCCACTGTACCATCTCTCTGGTCCCACATCTAATTCATGTGGAGGATACCTCTCTAACCACATTTTCCTCTCACAGAATGCAGTTGTCAAGCTGCATCCTATTTGCTCTTGAAATATCAAACCCTCACCCTAGAAGTAGTCTTTCATCCAACAAGTTCTTATGGATCTCTTGCTTCCCTTATTACAGAAATGAACAAGCTGTAAAACACTATCCAGTATATACATCTATATATCTGCCATGAAAACAGAAGCTTCGTGTGAGTGGGGTCCTTAGTTCTCCCCCCAGTAGTAAACACAGCATCAGATATACAGGAGGTGAATTTTTAACAAAGTGGTGAAAGTATAAAAAAAGATAACTCAAAGGGATGAGCATATGCTTTGGATATGGGAAGCCTGGGGTTCTTTCTATCTCTAACCTACCACATGGTTCCCTGAGCAGCCCTGTGAGTATTTTCCAAACACTGAGTCAGATGTACTCCCCCAAAAGCATAAAAGTAGAATACAAATAAATAAAAATTACTACAAGAAAAAATGAGGAACAAGGGATGAAAGTTAATTGGAATCAGACTTTGAGAAGTAAGAAATTTTGCTTTCAGAGTCATCTGACCCATAGTTATTGTGTGGACAATGGAGAAGCTTTGAAGCGTTTGGGGCTTGGAAAGCAATAAATACCTTGTTTTCCTGTTTCAGTTCACCGGACAGAGAGAGTTAACTCAGAGTTGGGACAGAGAGAACTCTTTAGGAAGCTTTTCAGATGGTAGACAGACAAATTTTTTTCTTCAAAGAGCCATTTTCAAAACTAGAACAAGAGGCCATAGAACACATCCCTGCTATAGTTAATGTAGCCAAGAATAGCACTGAAAAGTGAGCAGGAATTCCTGGTGCCCCAAAGGAGGGTTACGGGCAAGACTGAGAGTTGAGAAAACACCATTGGGTGCCTAGGAACACTTGAGAAAGGGGCAAGAGCATTCCTGGGAAGTCACTTATAATATGACCAAGGCTATGAGAAATTGCTGCTGATGACCTAGCAGAGCATTTGCCAGGCAAATCTATGAATCTATCATTGAAAACCTTAGAGGACTCCTGGGAGCATGTGGATATGGGCTGTGGGAATCTCAGGTCATAAAACTTTCACCCAGCTGCTGAAGTGCCTGGCAGGGCAATTAAAGAGGATTCTTTCAAGCAGATCAAAAGGCTCTGAGGAGGTGATCTCAGGAAACTTTCTGCCCTCCCGGTGAGGAAGGCAGGAGTCAGGTCTCATTATCCTCATTTTACAGATGAGAAAAGTGGGTTCCCTGGTGACTAAGTCCCTGCCTGAAGTCAAACAGCCAACAAGGTGTGGAACCCAAAATAAGCATCTTGGTCACCAAGCTCCCAGAACATCCTTACTCTGAAGCCACCCATTTCGTTGAAGACAGTTTTGAGAAGTCTGAATCTGCCCATGCTTGGGATATTTGGGCAGTAGGTGGTCCACAGAGGCTATTCTGACTTCTTAGCTCACACAGATACTTCCATAAACACATAGTGTCCATCTTCTGCAACACCAGATGTGCTTATATTAGTGTTTCATAAAACCCAGAACCCAAACTGAACAATAACAACTGTTATTTCTCCTTGGCTGACCTAGATGCCAGTCTCAACAATAAGTTTATAGATTTTCTTCCCAAGTCCCAAATGTCGTACCTGACTCCATCTCAGGGCCTGAGAAAGTTATATAACTTCTCTGAGTCTCAGTTTTGACATATATGAAATAAAAATATCCAAAACACCACTATAATTGAGTCGATGTGAGGCTTCCATGAGACAAGAATACACAGTGGGATTGGCATAGGGCAGGTAGGGTACTTATATTGCATGTAGCATACTTGGTTTGATCCCCAGTATCTTCTCTACTCCCCTGAGCCCATTGGAAGTGATTTCTGAGCACAGTCAGAAATAAGCCCTGAACACTACTGTATGTGGCCCCAAAACAACAAACAGCAATGAGCCTACCATATACTAATTACACAATAAGCACTAACAATTGCTAATAAGCTTCAATCAGATGAGTGGTCTGCATTTGAAGTTCAATTCTTTGTTCTGTGTTTACCTCCTGGTTATTAAGTACTTGATCTCAAATCTTGCTATTGGCCGTCTCTCTTCCTGGGCTAATGAAGTGTACGTTTAATACCTTAACCACCAGATATTTTTGGCTTTGGCTTTGGTTTTTTGTTTGTTTGTTTGGTTGGTTGGTTGGTTTTTGGGCCAAACCCGGCAGCGCTCAGGGGTTACTCCTGGGTCTGAGATCAAAAATCGCTCCTGGCAGGCTTAGGATACCATATGGGATGCCGGATATCAAACCCAGGCCCGTCCAGAGTCAGCCACCTGCAAGGCATATGCCCTATTGCTATGCTATCTCTCTGACACCTCACCAGACTTTTGGAGGGGTACCACACCCAGCAGCAGCACTCAGGGGTTACTCCTGGCTCTGCTCTCAGAAATCGCTCCTAGCTCAAGATGCCAGGGTACAAACTGGGTTCGTACCAGGTCAGCATGTGCAAGGTAAATGCCCTACCACCTTACTACCATTCTGGCCCCTCACCAGATATCATTGAATTTGTGTTGTATCATTGAGATGTGTTGTATTTTATGTAAACGATACTTGTTAGAGAAAAATATTTGAAGAATCACAAAGATGAGTGCAAATTATCAAAACTTTAAGTTTTTAAATTTTAATCTGGAGTCCTGTCTTGTACCTCCCCGGTCCTATCATTCTACAAATTAGCCAAGATGGATTGTCACGTTTGTTCAACCAAGTGAAGACCAGAGGCTGATCCACTGTACTTGGGAATTCATGGTCACTGCCTCAAGGCTCCCTTTATAATGTTTTTGGTTTGAAAATCTATACCTCTAAACAAATCCTGACTATTCTGTGTGCTTGAGCACACATTTTATTTAAATAAACAAAAACCAAACAAGCCTTGATATTATTGCACTTTATAAACTCCAATGTACTGCCTCTTTTTAATCATCCCTCCCACAAATCACATGCTATTTGAGACAGTTCCCATGCATTCTTTCCTTTATTATTTCAAACTCCTACATCTCTTAGTCTGAGTGCTTCTGTGACACAGAGGTGCCTTTGCCTTCTCTCAGAGCAAAGAAAATAATTCTTTCACCCTACAGTTAATATAGAATAAGAATTAGACAAATATTTCATTGTCTCAACCAACAGTTTCTTATGGAACCTCAAGCACAATTGAATCACAGGTGCCAGTAATAGCAAATATTCATGTTTATTTTCAGTTCTTTCCTAATGAATTGAGGACCCACCCCCAGATCACATCCAAATTACCTACTAGATCCCTAATTCCTATCTTGACTCTGCTTTTGAGGAGGCCAAACTAAGATAAATTCATATTTAGAGTTCCAATCATCTAACTATTACTACTACATTAGCTTGTCATTGGCATAGATCTACAGATGGAGCAAATCCCTAATTTCCTATCTGATGGTCAGTCTTAAAGTTGAGTATGACTGGTAAGACTCTGCTATTAGATCAGTCTTACTCACCAGTCATACTCAACTTTAAACAGACAGTCTCGACTTTTTTGTGAATCTTTGTAAATCCTACAATCAGTCCATGATTAATTCTCAAAAATACAGGGCTTTATCACTTTATCACTTTCTTACATTAATCATCTGGCCTCTCTGATTCATGCAGTGGCAACTTCAAACCATTATCTTTTACTTAAAAAAAATTCCCCCCACCCCCAGGGCCAGAGGGATAGCACAAAGGTAGGCAATTGCCCTTGCATGCAGAAGAACAGGGGTTCAAATCCGGCATTCCATATGGTCCCCCAAGTCTGCCAGGGTGATTTCTGAGCACAGAGCCAGGAGAGACCCCTGAGTGCTGTCGGGTGTGATCCAAAAACCAAAATAAAACAAAAACAAAAAAAATTAAAAGAGAAAGAAAAGTTTAGTGCCTTGTTTTTTTCCTGAATTATTCTCAGAAGGCCCTCACTTCCTAACATTTGGCATACTTGGTTAGTAATCTCCATCTCCTAGCTACATACAACTTCTACATCTAAAAGTCTGCCCTATTACTAGAGAGATATATAGGGGGTAAGACATATGCCTTAAACATGAGACTGACCCTGTTAGAGTCTCTGCATTGCATAAGGTCCTCCAAGCCATCAGGAATCAATTCCAATCAGAGCTGAGTCCAAATCCAAAATAAAAAAGCATAAAAGTTTGCCTTTGGTTCATGTCTTAAGGCATTCCTCCATGGTCTATGACAGGCCAAAGTGGCCTCTAGAAGAAGTGTTTTTCCTCTTTGCCAAAGAAGAACTTTTAGGCCAGAGAAATAGTACAGCAGATAGGGCAGCTATCCTGCATGTGGCCAACCCAGGTTGGATCCTTAATACCTCACACGATCCCTCAAGCACACCCAGGAGTGATTCCTGAGTGTAGAGCCAGGAGCAAACCCTGAGCATCACTGGATGTGACCCAAAAACAAAATCAGGAAGGATATTTTTTCTTCCAATTTTCCTTCCAATTTGAAC